>APFE030381129.1:15291-46374 GCA_000404065.3 Pinus taeda | reverse complement strand
ATTATATTGCCCAGCAATCCCCTTTCTCAGTTGACAATTTCACATCACAGATCGAAAACTTTTCACAGACCAACAGGTCTAAATGCGTTAATGTTACTGAGAATGTTGTAACAAAAACTGTAGATAATTCATTATTTTGGTCTTTATATTTTGATGGATCTAAGTCCAGTGAAGGATCAGGAGCAGGATGCATTCTGGTCAGCCCTCAAGGAGAAAAAACAATGTTGTCCTGTAGATTAGAATTTGAATGTACTAATAACACAGCCGAGTACGAAGCGCTTGTCCAAGGACTATATAAAGCAATCGGCCTCAAAGTTCAGTACTTAAAGGTCTTTGGCGACTCTGAAATTATTGTCAAGCAGGTAAGGAATACAATTCATTGCCTTTCGAACCATCTTAAGCATTATCAATCGCTGGTACAAGAACTTACCTCCCATTTCCTAGCATTCAATATATCTTCCATACCCAGGGCGCAGAACTCCGCAGCTGATTTGCTGGCCAATGTCGCTTCCAAGTTTCTCCCTTCCGAGGACTATAATCCGGATAGGTTTTCAGTAGAATTACTTTTTAGGCCATCCATTCCAGATAATGTAACTAATTGGAGAGTGTTTAACCATGATGAAGACATTTTACAATTTCTGACCTCTAAAAAATCCTATGACAATCAAATCATTGAGGAAGATGAGCATGACACTCAAATACAAGGTAAACATGAGGAAAATTCAATCCCTAAGCGTGTAGTGAAGCTTGAAGACCTTTACGATATTAAAGACAAGTTCAAACCTGTATCTAATACAAAACTTCATAGCTCTACCTTAAGGTTTGAATTAATAAACCTTGGTACCGAACAAAATCCTCAAAATATTAATTTAGGATTGGGAATTTCTATAGAGGAAAAGGAAGCATTTATTAGTCTGTTACGAAACAATAAACATGTGTTCGCTTGGAGATATGATGATCTAAAAACATATGACACGTCTATTATTCAACACACTATCCAAATGCTTCCCGAGCAGAAACCAATTCAACAAAAGTTTAGAAAAATACATCCAAACCTAGAGGGTCAGATAAAATCAGAACTCAACAAACTCTTGAAAGCTAAGATTATTTTTCCCGTACGACACTCGAATTGGGTCTCCAATATGGTACCAGTCAGAAAGAAGAATGGCAACATAAGAATTTGTATTGATTTCAGGAATTTAAATAAGGCAAGTCTAAAAGATAATTTCCCATTACCCACTCTGGAGCAGATACTCCAATCAGTGGATGGTTCAGAGTTAATGTCCTTCTTGGATGGATTTTCAGGGTATAATCAAATTCTGGTTCACCCTGATGACCAACTCAAGACCACCTTTAGAACAAAGTGGGGAACATATGCTTATCAGAAAATGCCTTTCGGACTTATTAATGCAGGAGAAACTTTCCAAAGGGCGATGGATATCGCTTTCAAAGGGTTAATTAATAGAACAATAGTTTTCTATTTAGATGACATCACTGTATTTTCAAGAGAGAGATCCAATCACTTGCAAGATTTGAATCAAATCTTCCAACGCTGTAAGAAATACGGTATTTCTCTGAACCCTAAGAAATCTTTCTTCACTCTTGATCAAGGTAAGCTCCTAGGCCTTATTGTATCTAAAGATGGCATCTATATCGACCCGGACAGGATTAATGAAATTTCTGAAATCCCTTTTCCTCATAATAATAAATCCATGCAGTCATTCTTAGGCCAAATTAATTTTGTAAAAATATTTATTCCATATTTTTCTCAAATTATTTTACCACTTCAAACTATGATTAAGAAAATTCAGTCTTCAAATGGGGAGTACCAGAAAAGGAAGCATTTGAACTAATCAAGAAGTCAATAATCAATGCCCCAGCTCTAAATACTCCAAATTTTTCTAATCATTTTACATTGTATACCATCGCATCCGATTCTTCTTACGTTGCAGTACTTACGCAGATCAAAGATTACAATTTGGAAGCACCGATTTCATTCTATAGCTCAAATATTCAAGGTGCAGAATTAAACTATTCTGAAGTAGAAAAACAAGCCTTTGTTGTATATAAAGTGGTTAAACATTACAGACCATTCCTGTTGAAGGCCCATACAAAGGTTATAGTTCCTTTCTCCTCAATTAGACAACTGTTAATTCAAAGAGAACTAGGAGAAAAAAGGGCAAATTGGGTAACAACACTTCAAGAATACGACATAGAAATAAAATCGGCAAAGATTTTTAGAGGTCAAGGTTTTTGCAAGTTATTGGCAGGCGCGTCCAACATTCCAGAATCAAGTGATACAGATCAACCTGAAATCATCAATCAGGTAAGTGCCATTGATTCTGAATCACAGTACGCTGATTTAATAGTTTACCTAAAAAATGGATATGCACCTCCCAACTTGTCCTACAAAAACAAAAGGGCCATAAGGTTGAAAGCAAAGAATTTTACCATTATTGATGATGTTCTGTTTAAACAAAATTATGATTCCATTTTACTAGGATTCCTAGAGAAACAGGAAGAACAAAGAGTCTTGCAGGAATTGCATGACGGACCAGCAGGAGGCCACTTTGGAGCTGATACAACAGCTCACAAAGTCATCCATGCCGGATATTACTGGCCCACTCTGTTTAGAGATGCTCATGAATATGTAAGGAAATGCCCAAGTTGTCAAACTTCGAGTGGGAAGACTAAAGAAACATCTTTCCCTGCAACCGGTCCCAGTTGAACAAACATTCGAGCAATGGGGATTGGACATTATTGGAGAAATTACTCCTAATTCTTCCAAACAGCACAAGTATATCCTTACTGCTACCGATTACTTCACCAAGTGGGTTGAAGCAATTCTGCTAAAGACAACAAATTCTGAAGCCATTATTGAATTCACGAATTCATCATTACCAGGTTTGGTGTCCCGAACGCTCTTGTTTTTGATAATGCGTCATACTTTTCAGGCAATGCTATGTTTGATTTCGCAATCAAAAGAGGTTTCAAACTCAAATATTCAGCTAATTATTATCCTTAGGGTAACGGTTTGGCTGAATCTACAAATAAAAACCTTATTAAAATTATCAAGCGAACTATCGAACAGAATCACAAGACTTGGCACAAATCTTTAATATTTGCACTATGGGCTGACAGGATAACGCAAAAAGCTTCTATAGGTTCTTCCCCATTTAAACTCGTTTATGGAAAAGAAGTCCTACTACCAACAAATCTTATTCTTCCTTCCCTAGCTCTAGTTCAATTTATTGAAGAAAATCCTTCTTCTTCTTTACAACTTAGGCATGACCAAATCTTGAAATTAGAAGAAGAAAGAGAAAAAGCCAAAATAATTCATGCGAAACACCAGCAGATCATCAAGTCATCATTTGATTCAATCTCATCTCCTTCTAAGCAATTCCAAGTTGGAGATTTAGTCCTGAAATGGGACAAAGTCCATGAAGATAAAGGCAAACACACCAAATTCCAGAAAATGTGGCTTGGACCATTTCAGATCTGTGAAAAGATAGGCCATTCGACCTTCATGCTACAATATTTGTCAGGGATGAGAGATTCTCTCCCTATTAATGGCCTAGTCTTAAAGAAATTTTTCAACTGAGGAGGTAACCCCTTCTCCTTTTAAATAGCATTTTTATAGTTTGTAGCAAAACTAGAAAATAAAATTGTAAGGCATTTTCTATTTGACATTTGTTGTATTTAAAGAGTTTCTCGGAAACAAGCAATGCGATATTTACTTTTAAAATAAATAGAAGTATTAAACAAAAGGAATAATTTCTAGGAAATTAGTTATAATTGCATTCTAAAATTACAATACAATCCTAGTGAACTCCTCTTGAAGTATAAATCTTGTAAATCCTTTTAGATTTTTCAAAAATTGGTTATAAAAAGGTTATCAATATTAAAATAGAAGCTAGTACAAATTCAACATCTCAAACTCTTACATTGTCATCCATCCCACCTTAAGGAGGAAAATTCTCTATCCCATTTTACTTAAGTTCATGATTATTCAGGATGCAATTTCAAGAATACTAGATATAAAAGTTGAGAGGTCTTATTACAAGCCTACTTACCATGATCATAGGAAAATAGTTTGGCCGACATTACCAATACTACATACCAAAATAGGGTAATGGCTTCAATTGTAAGACAAGGGGTCTCATCACGAGCCAGCTTGTTCGGTTAGATTACTACCAGCGAATGGCATTGTCAATCAACTGGCCACCACACCAGGGCAATGACTTTTTATCTTACAAAATAACAGAAAAAGAAAATCAAAACAAATGTGAAAAAAAACATGATTTTGAATTCATTCTGTTAATCATGCTCTGAAGTGAATAGGACAATAGACAATGATGTGGTTAAAAGGTATCCCTGCCGAGACTATGGATGTTTGCTGGCAGCAGAGGCTCTACCTATGGCAAACAAGTTAATTTTAATAGTTGGTTTGGAAAAGTATCCTATTTTATCAATATCAACCAATAAGTGCCAATTTGAAAATCTGGAATGTATCTATTTTCAACAAGAGAGGAAATTAGCAAAGAGAGTTTTGTTTCCTTAGAATGCAATGATATCTAGTTATATTAGTTATATTAGTTATATCTAGTTATATTAGTTATATCTAGTTATATTAGTTATATTAGTTATATTAGTTATATCTAGTTATATTAGTTAACTGCTTCTCCCAGCGAATCGCCAATTGTTGTGCCCTACAACAGCCCCCCATTTCATATCATTAAAATTCCAAAAACTATAATGTGAAATGGGTCCCTTTTCAATTTTTGTTTCAAATTGGTATCAATTTAAAGTTCTATTTCACAAAGAGGCTTTTTAATAAAACCAATCAAGAAAACCCCGATATAAAATGATTTATCTTTATCATTGCGATAAAGCGATCGCAAGATCGCATATCGCAATGACAAAGAAAACACAATGTAAGGGGCATCTTAGTTTTCGCCGATGCGAAATCGCTATCGGATATCGGCAAAGCATAAAGTAACACGAGTAATGATCCTTGCTACAATGTGATGCGAAATCGGCAATCGGTAATCGACGATAACATCTAAAGCACAACTAAGCTTCTCCTCACCGATGCGATGCGATATCGCTATCGGCAATCGGTGACTCACCATGCCCTCATCCTAAGCGGCACTACCAGCGATGTCCGACACAATGTGATATCGGATATCGGCGATCGGGGATTCCAAGCAAAACCAATGTAATAACTTAGCATTTCCCCGATGCCCTATTTCACAAAAGGTAAATGGCACAGTTTTCAAAGTAACAGTCATAAAGGCAGTTTGATTTGATTTATTCATAATTAAGGCCATATCCTTTGGAAAAGCCGCTCATCCATGTTCAAACCAACAAATCGCCTTAAGAATGCTTCAAATAAATCATTTATCCATTAATCGAAGCAATTGTAATTAATGAGACTGACAGGCCGTAATGACCATTTAATAAGAAAAGCAGGCTTGAAGCCTATCCACATATTTGATCCTAAGGCCACCTTAAGTCGATTAATTACTATGAATGCGCCAAGATATATATATTTCATTCAGTTCGATTCATGATATTGTTGCATGTGTTCCGCTTATCTTTCACTCTACGCAAAATTCTTCCATAGAAACAGAAGAAAGTGGAATGGGAAAGAAATCCAAGAAGACTACAGTGCCGACTGCTCCGCTAGCTGCAGGGCTAACTGTCGCTGATCCAACTGGGAAGAACAAAGGACTAATATCAGATACAACATGCTTAGGACTCCCCAGGACCACTTGGCAAGGGACTTATAATTTGATTGAGGCGGAAGGGCCAATGGTGACCGAAGTGGAGATTTTATGCGATAATACCAGCAAATCTGATGCCAATTTAAAAGACTTGGCTGACTCCTTCCTACACAGAATAGCGGCTCGGGAGCAGGTTCTTCCTTACACAGATGTGGTAAGGTGGGCACTCCAAGAGCTCCCAATTATCAATAGAATGTTTGAAACTTCGGATGGGAGGGTTTTCGGTTCGTTTCGAGCCGAAGACCTAAGGCTAATGTATCACCTGCCACGAGAAGAGAAGAAATATAATGTTGCATTTTTGGAGAAGTTTCGAGCAGAGAACGAGACCGAGTCTGAACCAATTCGAGGCTGGAGACAGAATCCAGCAAAACACAAGCATGAAACCTCGAGTAAGTACTCATTTGACTCCCTGTCTTCACCTTACTGTTATGCTGGAATTATGATGTGTAGGCTATGGGGATTTCATGACTATGCCAATATCACCATAGAAATGGTCCCCCTAATAGAGGCACCATGTAGTGGAGAAATCATGGGTTGGGAAGTCATATTATCCGACAAGTTAGCCAAAGCCATTCTTGACTTCAGGTCTAACTATCGTGTCACAGAGAGGGTCATTCCGCCATTTTATTATAGTGCATATATTATGGATGTGTTGTGTTTTAATTCTGAATTTCCTGTGCTGGGATGGAGGTGGACGTCGCAAGACCCCACACCCATTCACATATATCATCGAAAACTTCGGAAGACTAGTTATAAGCACCACCTGTACCAAATCTGCAACGGTTTTATGTTACCAATTCATTATTCAATTTTTAATAAGCATGCCCCTAAAATATCCGAGCAAGCTGCGGTAGATTTGACTGCAGTAGCAAGTTGGTTGGGGAGGAGAAATTCACCTATATCAGAGTTTTTGGCAGTCAGGCTAAGCCACATGTGCTACCACTTTACATCCCCGATAAGCTACTTTCCAGGGAGGTAGCTTATCAAATCAGTGCTGAAGGGGTTACCCAAACCCTGAAAAGAGCTAAAAAACATGTTTGGCCTTCTTTTTCATTGCGAATTAGAGTGTATACCCTGCATGATATCAAGCATGCAGAGAAGGAAGCCGGGAAAATGAATTTTATCACCCTGGCTACTCTGCCAAGGAGGCAGTATGATCCTAGAAAGATCACTTACAATGCGCTCGACCAGGCTAAATTGGCCAAGGTCGAGCACAAAAAAGACAAATTCGAAGATTTGTTCGCATCAGCCGAATCACTGTATCAAGTCAAGTCGCTTTCCCGAAATGTTTATAATGATGAAGGGCTAGTTGAGTTTAACAGAATCAGAGAACAGAGGTTGCAAACTCTCCATCTAGACCTGTTAGCAACTGTACCGACAGCAACCAGGTCAAGCAAGTCTGAGCAGCGACATAATATACCACCTCCTACTACATCAAAACAACAGGAGGAAACGCATAGCCAAAGGCAGGAAGTAACTCAGGAAAATGCACAGCGACAAGAAGAAACCCAAGCAAACACCCAAGAGGAGAGCAGCTCTAAAGATAACCATGATCCATTAGTTAATCCGAATTTGCTCCAGAAATGGAATCAATTCAGTACAATCATCAATAACTTAGAGTGCTCAAAAGATGATGAGGTTTCAAAGGAAGGTGATACACAGGAAGCGACATCGAAACCGGTTTCAGGTGAAACTAGCGGCCTACCCAAAACAAAAGAACTAGAGATAATTCCTAAAGATCCAATGGGAGAGATCGTTTTGCAAATTGAAGAGATTCCCCCTTTAGATATATTTTACAGCCCCAAGCATAAAGCCGTCGTAAAGAGATAGAGGAAAAGGAGAAGAACTGATCAACCTTCCCCATTCCCTGAATTAACAGTAACAGGCAATGTTGTATGGAAAGAGGAATTCGACCCCTTCGATTACTTAACCAAGCTATCACAGTTCGCTGGAGCATATTCGGCGGCGATTATTGATAAAGCAACGGAGGTGAGCAATTTGTTAAAAGCCAAGGATCAGGATATCTCTTCACTACAGGCGAGACTATCAGAAGTTCAGCAGAGGGCAGAGCAGGCGGAGAAAGAATTGCAAGTACAGCAACAGAACAATAACCAGCTAATCAAGCAATTACAAGAGCAAAAACAGAGGATAGATGAAGGCGCAATACAAAGGGAAAAGGAGCTATCAGCGGCACTGGAGCAGTTAAGAATATCGACCGAGGGAACAATGAAAGCAAAATATGAACAAATCGCTCAATTGACCACTCAAATTGAGCAAACGAAAAATCTCCCTAAGATAGATGAGTTTAAAGCAGAAGCGCTCCAGCTAAATAAGGGATTGATTAATCAGGTTAAGCTATTATGTCAACATCTTATACGAGCAGTACCATTGTGCAAATTGTCAGCATCTATAAGCGAGAAGGTAGACAAAGCAAGGGCTGACTTGGATCAGGCAGAAGAAACACTGAAAAACTTTATAGAATGGCAAGATTCAGATATAGGCTGGGCGGTTAATCTACCAAGAATTCTAGAATCGCACAAAGAGATAGTATTCACAGAATAGCAATCACAACTGATGAAAGCAGAAAGAGCGACTTCCAGATGCAGGACAATCAGTGGAAATTTGGTTGAAATAGTGAATAATACATTCTATTTATCTAACATAATTTCCCAATGCACTCCAGGTCAATTAACAACAGCAAATATATTGGAGCACTCATGTTATCGAGAGCTGGAGAAAAGTGCAATATTGATTGCTGGAATCAACAGTCTGACATGGGATGCGTATTGGTTCTTCTTAATCAAACCATACAGCCAAAGAGCCGTCTTGAAGTGCCTAACCGGTACTTTCGGTTATATTATACCTGACATCCAGGATGCCACCTTCGCCACCCAATTCAGTTTACGCCTCAACAAACCGCCAGAAGTAGAACCAATGCTCGCGATAAGCCAGCTAAGGTTTAAGGGCAAACAACCTGAGGCATGACTCATTTCACCGACTGCCAGATCGCCCCTCAAAAGTAGACCACATTTACTGATACCAATTTAGTAGGATTTTGTTTCATAGATATTTTTAGTTTAGTAGTATTTAAAGACCCTTTCATGCATTTAGAAAGGGTCGTAAAAGTTTTGTTTATGACTTAAACCCTGAAGCTGCACTATTGTACTTCAGGGATATTCTTTTATGAAACTTGACCAATTATTCCGAAATTGATGAGGAAGGCTTTTATGCAAATGTGCACTATTGTCATTGTTTGAAAGCATTTCTGTGTTGAAGAAGGAATTTTGAATAGCGATTGATATTTCGGATCGATCTACAGCTCACATGGTACTATTATCTGCGTCTGTATTCTTTTTCGTTATATGAATTGTTATTGAAATCACTCTTGCTATTATCGCTTATATATATATGTGTTTTTCACAACATTCCTTATGCATTCCACTATTGGTTGTTTATCGCATGCTCTCCTTTCAAACGTATATATGTATCGATGATATGAATAGTGAATGTAGTAATTTGTATTTATCGCTTCATTGTGACTATTCATGTGAAGCAATCTTTGAATGATTGAACATCTTTTATTTATTTTATAGAGTCATCTATATGCCTGATAAATAGATAAATATTATTTAACGCTACATTCTGAATGAATAAGTTGTTCCCGGGATTAGTCTTAGTTTTCCTATTTTTGTCAATAGAATAAGTTATTCGCCTATCATTTAAGAAATGTATTCATCACCCATCCATCCCTTTTATTTCATGATCGGGAAATTGGTCTCGTTATCTCCAGTCGGAGCCACCATTCCAAATGGAAAAGGAGTTGTACCAAGGTCCGGACCGGGTGGTTATCCCCGATGTTGTGGCAACGATTTCCAAGGCCTCAACACCCCCATGTCAAGGACTAGTGGGAAACCTATTGCGAGCATAAGGATGAAATTACAGGCTCACTATTTTCAGTCACACCCACTTTAAATTCATTTCAGGATGTCATCAAGGAGTAGTACTACCCTATCAAAAGCGATGAGGATCAATACATAAAGTGGACCACACTGTGGCAGGGAAGGGACCAAGACATGCTAGAGTTCACTAATATTTTCCATACCCTTCGCACAAAGTTGGGTATCAAGGATTCAGAGCATCATTTCGTACTCAAATACCATGGATGCCTACATGAGTACATCCAAGAAGAAATAGAATTCATGAGAATCTCCTCACTGAGCCCTGCATATCGATATGTTGTCAGGGTCAAGAAAAAGTTTAAACAGAAGAAGCGAGACTTTGGATCTGTGAATCTAAAGCAAGGGAAAGGTTCCCCCAAACCATAGAACAAAAGACAAAGCCAAGGTTAGGAGGCCCAAGACAACTCACCAAAGCTACAAGCAAAGAACAGTGCTGTGAAGCCGAAAAAGGACACGGGAAAGTGGTGTGAGTTCCATAAGAGCTCCACTCACAACACAATTGAGTGTTGGAACAAGAAGTCACTGATAGCTGAGTTAAAGGTTTCAGAATCAGATGAAAGTTCTAACTCTAAGTCAGAACCCAATAAGGGGAAGCAGATTATTGATGAAAAACCCAATGCCACTGTTGCCACCACGAAGATCTAGAAGGAGGAACCTGAAGATGGAGAGGAGGAGGAGCATCTTTTCCACTCCTAGATGTGGGTAAAGGGCTCCCCACTATAGTTCATTTTCAACAAGGGGAGCCAAAAGAACCTCATTTCGGTAGAGGTCGTGAAGAAGCTAGGCTTACCAACCACAACACATCCAAAACCATACACCATCGAGTGGCTTCACCAAGGATGGGATCTTCGTGTGAGCCAGTAGTGTCGCTTTCCATACAACATCAAGCCCTTCAGGGATGAGGTATTCTATGACATTTCTCCCCTTGAAGTTTGTGATGTATTACTAGGATAACCATACTTGTTGAAGCAACATGTTTTGTATGAATCAAGCCCGTGTGTTGTTATTGTTACTTTGGGAACTAAGTTGTACAGGATACCGGAGGTAGCAGCGCCTACCGCCATCTCTTTGATTACTTCAAAACAATGAAATAAGCTCGTTTCCAAAACTGGAAAATTTGTTTTCCTGATGATATTCCCTCAAGGAAAGAAGAAGATAGTGGCCAAAACCTCTAGACAGGGCCCCTCCGCATGATAAATATAGATGGACAAGGACATGGAGGAGCACGAGCACATATTCACCTCCCCCACAGGGGTTCCTCTGCACTGTCAGGTCAAGCACTCCATTGATCTGACCCCAGGTGCGTCGTTGTCCAATGGACCAATCTATCGGCACTTCATTCTGGAGAATGATGAAATCAAGAGGCAGATTCATGAGCTGCTACAAAACGGTCACATCCATCCATGTTCATCACCCTATGGGAGCTTGATCATGTTGGTACAGAAGAAGGATGGGACTTGGAGAATATATATTGACTATCGAGCGTTGAACAAGATCATTGTCCGTAATTGGTACCCAATCCCACGGATTGATAACCTCTTGGACCAACTAAAGGAGGAAAAATATTTAAGCAAGATTTTTTTGAAGTCAAGATATCACTAGGTACCGATTGAACCGTCTGATGTGTGGAAGACTGCCTTCAAAGCCAAGGACGTTCTATTCGAATGGTTGGTGATGCCTTTCGAATTGACAAATGCTCTTGCAACCTTCATGAGGCTAATGGATGAAATCTTGTGGCCATTCACCAACTCATTTGTAGTGGTATAATTAGATTACATTCTGATCTTTAGCTAGAGTTGGGAAGAGCACCTCCACCACATCCGACAAGTTCTCCAAACACTGCAGCAACACAAGTTATGTGCCAATTTTGAGAAATGCACTTTTGGCATGACCCAAGTTCAATATCTGGCATACATTATTGATTAACAGGGGGTGCATGTGGATCCATCCAGGATCTGAATCATTCGAGATTGGCCATATCCAATGACTCTGATAGAGCTCTGTAGCTTTCTAGGTCTTGTCAACTTCTACCGTAGGATCATGTTGGTATTTTCTCATATCACTTGGCCCTTGAGTTAAGTCACCAAGGGAGGAGTGAAAGAAAAATTCTTTTGGTCTGAATCTCAATAGAGGGCATTCACAGAGTTGAAATATCGTCTCTGTATGCCACCTGTGCTAACACTACAAGACTTGCAACAACCATTTGAGGTCGAGACAGATGCCTTTGACTATGCTATTGGGGTAGTCCTTACTCAACATGGGCATCCAGTGGCATATCACAGTGAGACACTTTTAGACACAGTCTGGAAGTATCTCGCTTATGACAAAGAGATGTATTCCATTGTGCAGTCCTGCTGCCAATGGAAGCATTACATTTTGGGGAAGGAAATGGTCATCCACACTATACACCAACCCTTGCAATTCATACAGACACAAGGGAAATTGCAGAATCATCGCCATCAAAAGTGGTCCACATAGCTGCAATAGTTCCATTTGAATATCAAGTATAAGAAGGATAACACCAATAATGTTTCAGATTGCCTCAATCAACCACTGATCATGGCATTAACCAATGTGCTCAACTCTTATGGGCACAAGACTTCTGATTGGCCGCTTCTCTACAAAAGCGACTCAAAATTCGGCCACACATACCAGACACTCTTAGAGGGTTAGGATGTTCCAGATTTTCACCTCCAGGATGCCCTGTTATGCCACCTGGGTCACCTTTGTGTTCCTTCAAGTGAGCATGCCCAGATGATTTGGGAAGCACACTACAATCATGCTGCTTGACATTTCGGGGTCGAAAAAACAATGGCAGTATTGCAGAAGTATTTCTATTGGCCAAATCTTTGACATGATGTCAGGAAGTACATCTGATCATGCACTAGCTACGTCATTGCCAAACTGAACATCAAGAAGCAAGGCCTCTATA
This sequence comes from Pinus taeda, assembly GCA_000404065.3. Lineage (NCBI taxonomy): Eukaryota > Viridiplantae > Streptophyta > Pinopsida > Pinales > Pinaceae > Pinus > Pinus taeda. The sequence goes on along the minus strand of APFE030381129.1, from coordinate 33,697 downwards.
CACCACTGCCTACCCCTAGTCGACCTTGGGAATCCATCTCCATGGATTACATGTCAAGTCTACCTTCCACTAAGCATGGAAATGATTGTGTTTTTGTGATCGTTGACAGGTTCTAGAATATGGCCATTATGACCTCCTACAAGACGAATATCACAACAAAAGCCACTGCTAAACTCTTCTTTGAAAAAGTGTGGGTGTTGGCTTATATGGGCCTAACTAAGGTTTGGAAGAGTTATTTAGCCAAAAAAATCCCACAGCTACCAGCCCTTTTGGCAACAGCCTACGAAGAGCGGACTGAGGTCTCACCCGAGGTAGCAGAAGAGGGTGCTGGAACTAGGTTTCTGCACCCTTGGGATGTCTAGATGTGGTTTAGATGTTTCGCGTACCTTTCTTCAACTTCATGCTGCTATGGATTTGCACAGATCCAGACCCATAATAATTCTACTTTCTATTATTGCATTGTTTATAAATCTAATCTATTTGATAAAGTATTATGAGTCAGATCTATTTGGCAGGGTCTTTAAGCAAGCATTTTAACATAGTTAACAATTTTGTGCACTTAGAATAAAATCAAATTCACATGCATCTATAACATAAGCATATAGATCAAACAGATATATTAACCATAAAGTCAGATTTGTGATCACCCAAATTTAATAAAGAATTTTCAGAAGAAAATTATCTTTATTTAGACTTTATCACCAATATAGTCAGATCTGCCCTGCGCACTTAGTTACATGGGTTCACGCACATGGCTGCGGACTCTTCTAGGCCTCTGCGCACATAGTTGCAAAGCTCCTATCCACTACCCAAACATTTGACTCGGACTTATATATGCTTTCAGACCCTTCTTCTCAAGAACCCATTACAATTCAAATCCAAGACCATAACCCAAAAAGAACTGCCTTTCCCTCATAGAGCCACGCTCTATTTATACCTTCCTATGGTCGGTGGACTGACTTACTTCATGTTATTCTATATTATTTCTTGGGTGGACAACCCTTTGACTCAACCTTTTATATTTCATGTTCAACATATTTTGGGGATTTACAATATTTTTATCCAGCTTTCTAGGCTATCCGACCCAAAATTGTCATGCGGGACCTCCACTACCCAACACTCCCCCAACACAATGATCGTGACTCATCCTGAGTCACTTGTTGGTGTGGCGAGACATGCTACCATGGCTGCACGTTTCACCTTCCTCTGAGTGACACTCATCGTCCTACTACTTCCTCATTGTCTCCTACAATGCTTCATCCGACTCTTGCTTCATTTTTTCTACCAATTCTAGCAACCAATAATACTCATTATGCTCTGCTCGGTTAACATAGAACACCCCTTCCTACGATTTTATCTCTAGCAAGGGAGCCACATCCAGGACCTCCTTGTACCATCACAATCATTTTCGACCTTCGTATCTACTCTTCACACTATCTATTGGAGCTTGTGTTGCAATTTTGCAAGACCTGTGCTACTGTCTACGAGATCTTGATCCTCAAGGTCCTTTCGAGATGACTTATTAACTTTGTTTCTACCCATGGTCTCCATTTATCCATTCTTTCGCCTTTCTATTGTGATTTACTAACCTGCCCTGGGCTGGGCGACGACATCCAGACCAATTTTGCTTCATGTCTCCCCTTTTCCGATACATTCCCTACTATTGATGCTATCTTCTACGGGATGCCCACAACTGTCAACACCATGCTCGTTAGAGAGTCTTGCTTCTCCATCGGTCATATCAACACCCTCGGGCTTACTCCTTGGGTTGAGATAATGAACAACTCCATATCAATAATTAGCATTTATTTTCTCGAAATGTAGTTCGCCCGATCAATGCCCCTCGATAATTTATAAGCAATTCGAATTTCAAATTCATTGGTTCCCGCTTGTTCTAGCATCCTCATGTAAACTTTGTGGTAGCTCATTCTATATCTAACTCATACTCCCTCTCTTAATTAGTCGTCACCCACTCCCTTTTCCCATAGTGCATACATCTTGTCATGAATAGTGACAGGAACGGTCACCTCTCTTCTTAGCAATGCATCAACGCACTTCGCATCGCGCAACTGCAATCTTGTTGATGAGCTAAATCTCCACATAGCCTAGTAATTGGGCCTCTTTCCCCTAGACTTCTTTACCATCCTGTGGTCTCTTTCAACTGTCTAGAGCAATGAGACTATCCCTCAAATGGTTAGTGAGGAAACCTGCCCACCCATGTCGAGCTTCAGGCGACTGCCATTCCCTCAGCCCGGGAAGGGTTCTCCATTGAGTTTGGCAAGCTGAGCCACACCCCCATTAGTAACTTCTTTGATGAAATAGGGTCCCAACCAATGCATTCAGAGTTTTCCAGGTAATTTCTCAAACTTATTTTCGTATGGAAATACTAGGTCATTCTCCTTGAAGGTGTGCACCTTGATATGGTGATCATGCCACGCTTTCTCATGGTGTTTCTATAATTGTTGATGGAATCCAGCCAAAAACGGTTCCTCCTCCAATTCTTCTAGCTACATGAGCCTTTCCACCAAAGCCCCATATTCTACCATACTGGTGATTCCCGTGATCCACAGACTAGGCACCATATATTCCATAGGAATAACAACCGCCTTGCCATAGACTAACCGAAAAGGTGTCTGGTATGTCAACGTTTTGCATGTGGTTCGGTATTCCCATAGAACAACAGGGATGTGAAAGTCCCAGTCATTTCGCCGCGCATTACCGACCTTGGTAAATGGGGTCTCCAAGATTTTTTTGAACGCCTCAATGGTCTCATTCGCTTGCGGGTGGTATGGCATACTCTATTGATCATATATCTGAAATTCCTCAGTGAGTGCACTGATTGTTTCATTCAGAAAATGCATTCCCCGGTTGCTCATGAGAATTTTGGGACATTCAAACCTTGTTAGTATGTTCTCAAACAAAAACTTCACAGTTGTGCAGTCCTTAATTGGTTACGCTTCTGCCCATCGGGTCAAATATTTGGTCACGGTACTGATATAGCACTCATCCATCTTCCCTCATGATTCGATAGGTCCTATGAAGTTGATAGCCCACTTCTCAAATGGATGTAGTGTCATCTGTGGTCAAAGTGGCATTTCATCTCCCCATGATGGTTTCCCCATCCGCTGACATACATCGCAAGCTCGACAGTATGCTTTCGAATCCTGATGCAAAGTGGGCCACCATAATCCTATGTGAAGAATCTTCTTGGATGTGGCATGACCCACATAATGTCCACCAGCAACCCCCACATATGCTTCAGCAAGTATTTTTCCTCCCTCGAACTCTGGGACATACCTACACAATATTTCATCATTGCCCATTTTGTAGAGGTGTCCTGCAATCACGGTGAAGTTTGTTGTGTGTATCACCAATTCCTTCTTTTGTTGAATAGAATATCCCTACAACACGGTTCCTGTAGTTAAGAAATGGATTATATCCTCAAAATGTCCATCCTCTATGTGCAACACATATAGTTGTGCATTCGAGAGTCCATTCTCTAGATTTGTGGGTTCTTCGCCAGTCTTGATTCGAGACAAGTGATCTAGGCCTACGTTTAGATGTCTCGACTTTACAACAACCTCAAAGTCATATTCCTAGAATAACAACAACCACCTGACCCCCCCCAACATAGGTTTGTTCACTAGGTATTTTAACGCCGAGTGATCAGTATACATCTTAAATTGGCCTCCAAGCAGATAGTGGCAGAATTTTTGAAGTGAATATACCATCGCTAATCCCTCACGCTCAGTAGTGGAGTAATTCTTCTCAGCTTTTGACAACTGACGACTTGTGAATGCAATTGAGTGGTCAATTCCCTATACTCCTGGTTGAGTAAGTACCACCCCCAACATGATACATGACCCATCGACATGCATATGAAATTCAATGTCCCATTTTGGAAATACCAATATAAGGACTGATGCCATCTTTTCCTTAAGTGTCTCAAGACTTTTAGTGCATTCCTCATTCCAGCAATAAGTAGCATCCTTCTTCAGCAATTGTTCCATCGAATTCGTCATCTGAGCGTAGCTTTTTATGAACTTCCCATAGTAGCCCGTATGCCCCAATGTGGCACGTAGTTGTTTGACACTTCACGATGCTTATAGATTGAGTATGATGGTGATCTTTGCTGGATCCACCATCAGGCCATGGTTATAGACCACATGGCCCAGAAGGTTCATGAACGGGACAAGGAAAGTACACTAATTTAAGTTTAGCGCAATCTGGTGTCGGCGGGAAGTATCCAGCATAAACTGTAAGCTCGCTATCTGGTGTCGGCGGGAAGTATCCAGCATAAACTGTAAGCTCGCTATGTGCTTCTTAACTAGTCCAAACAAGGTCCAGTCATCAAGATAGACTTCTAAGAAATTGTGTATAAATTCTTTGAATGTCGCTACCACTATTTATGAAAAATTCTTTGATGCATTCTTCAGTCCAAAGGGCATCACCATGTACTGAAAGAAACCTCATTCAATGGTGAACATTGTTTTACTCCTATCCTCTTGCGTGGTCCTGATATGGTGGTATGCTAAGAACCCATCCGTAAAGGAGTAGGCTTCCTGCCCCCCCACATTTTCCAGTACCTCATCAGTAAATGATGTTGGAAATGGATCATTAACACAGGCATCATTGAGCTTCCTAAGATCCACATAGATGAAAATATCACCCTTATGTTTCTTCTCTTGCACAACCATCAGACTTACCCATTCAAACTCCCCATCTAGTTCAATTGTTCCTACTACCAACATCTTGTCCAGTTCTTCGTAGTCCTTTGCTTTATATTTTGGATTCAATCTGTAGGGTCACTGCTTTACTGGTTTCACGTCTGGCTTCAAAATTATCTTCATCATTCCCAAGTCTCCTAGGATCCCTTTTAGCTCTGTGATTTTTGTTGGGAACAAATCGCGATATTCTCGAAGCAATTTGACGACCTTCTCCATTGTGGCGCGGTCCCAATAGTCCCCAAGTGTTGCATACTTTAGCTCTTCTTCAATTCTGATATTGACTTGTTTCATTTTCAACGGTGTCATGATATCGAGATCTTTGATTTCAGGTCCGAGCACCTCACGGCTCCCCTATAATTCCAAAATATTGACATTTCGCGGATCGTCCTCATCATCTTCTACCTAGACATTATAGCATTCGAGGGCCTGGCTAAGCTACCACTACCAGTAGGGTTGCACAGTTTCTTCTACTTCTAATGGCGTCTTGAAAATGGCGGCCTTTACCAGCTATAATGCTTCGTCCACAAGATCCATCCATTGATATTCAAAAAGGAATGTCGACAAAAACCCTAAGCGCAAGATATCCCACTCACCTGTGTCGTGCCAGAGCTCCGCTTCAATATACTAGTTTCTTGGAATGACGTCCAGGGTGTGATAAAATAAGTGCACCCATTCTGGCTGAGGTTCCTCTCCATAGGCTTTGATCCATTTGGTAAGGTGCATGCATGGGTCATCACGTCCATCGTTTTTATCCATTATACGTAGTTCCAACTTCCCAAATCTAATCTTCACCATGTACCTGCAGGTGCGCCAATCTTCGAAAGTCCCTTCATGTGTGCCCCACCATCGCGTAGGCATCGCGCGCAACGCCCACCTCATTGCATCAAATCGTTGGTGCTCTGGTACTATGATTTCAAATTTGGCCAAGAATTCATCTATTATCGTCAACCCATCATACTTCAGCAATTCATGATCCTGGGCTCTTACGCAGTACACAGATTCAGTCACCATGTTGCAGTGTAGTGTGGTTACTCCATTCAACCTATTGTGCCTTTGCTTGTCTTCCTCATCTGAATCGAAAGTGCAGGATTCTCCATCACCCCGTGATATTCTTCTATCCTCCACTGTCTTGACCCATTCTTGCCTTTGCACAGACATTCTGTAGCTATTATCTTCATTTTCGTCACTTTCTTTACAGTGCACAGGTTCAATATAGCATATTCCTTTAGTTGGATCGAGTGGAATGACTACGCGGAGTGACTTTGTTTCAAATATCATTGTCCGCTTCTTTAAATTAATAGCCCTTTTCATTTCAGTGGCCAAGTCTATTCCTCACAATGCAGGATAGGGCATACTTTCATCCAGGAGCTCAATAACTTCAAAGTATGTCCGAGTACCTGCACCATCAAGGTCTACCTTAACTCCTTGCAGCCTTCCCATGGGCAGCACCTTCTACTGATTTTCCATCCATAGCTGGATAGGGGACCATTATACCGTAGGCTTACCCATGTGCTCCCAAGTCTGTTTAGGTAGTACGTTGGCACTTGAGCCTACATCAAAAATGACATGATCCATTTCATACTTGTCGACCTAGTCTGCAATGCATGTCTTCTCAACTTTCGAACTACGTGAGGTTCACTCCATATTACGCATCTATTTTTCAGTTCTTGTAAGCCTTTAACTACCCTGCTGGCATGAAGCAATTTTATACATGTCTCTAAAAAGGTAGCTATCATCGAGGGATCCCTAACTAGCTCAGGCTGATCCATACTACCTAGGGTAGAGACTTCCGCAAAGCTATCCCAAGCTTCCAGATATGTCTCCTTACCCACCCCTGCATTTTCCTTACTTAAACTCCTTCTATCCGCTCCTATGGTCGTGCCACTTCTCAGTACCATGTTGTCTTTGGGATCTTCCTCACGAGGTTTCGACCTCATCATTTACAAGTTTTGCGTTGTCGTTGGTTGTGTTGTCCTTTTTTCACGAATCTGTGTTATTAGCATCGGACAATCTATCTACTCATGATCGAATTGCTCACAATAACTGCATGAAATTCTGGTGGGGTTGGTACAATCCCACACGTAATGTCTTGAACCTCTACAGTTGTAGTAGATTAGTTTCCCACAACCCCTTATTGGCCCCATTCCACCCCATCGTCATCCACGGCCTTGGAACCCACCACGCATGATCGTTGCAACTGGATCCTGACCTCGCGCCTCAGTCTGCATTCTGTAAGTAGATGACTGGTCCATTAATAATTGGTAGCTATGACATTCCCTTTCCTCGTGGACCACTGATCTGCAAAAGTTGCAAAATAGCTACTGGGGCATCTGGTTGTATTTTGGCAATAGATGATAGTTACCAGTGTTGTGCTTCCCTCCTGCCTGACAAATTGCACACCAAAGCGGTGTTGTCAGGCTCGGCCTTGCTTATGCCTGTGGTCGCAATGGTATTGGTCCCCTCATTGCCACATAATTTACTGAGACCGAGTAGTGATCTTTATCGTGTCCCTAACTCCTGCACTTTATACACCATACTTCCTCCCAGACTTCTAGTCACAATGCCTATTCATGTTTTAACTTCTTCATTTTCAAACACTAATTTTGGATCTACGCTTGGATTTACTAAACTCTCAACCCTGGGTCTTGTAACGAGGTTTCATGCAACCTCATTGCTATCTCTAATGCTTTAGCCTGGGTTGAGATCTTCTGTTATGACAAAGTTGTCCTCAGATGTGGTGTTAAGGATGCCATACACCAAGAGCAGTGCTGCGCATCCGTCAATTTCATATTAGCCTCGCAAATAGTACTTTTTCAGTCTTTGCTCCAGATCCCATGGTGTTCTGCTAAGCATCATCGTGATCTCTTTGAACCCTATGATCAACTGTGTTTCTGACTTTTGGCTGACTAAATTCTTTCTTTAGTTCCATCTAGATTTTTGCTATCCCCGCCGTTGGGTGATCGCTTGAGTACTTTATGTACCATGTTAGTGCTTGATCCTGCAACATGCTGACTAAGGTAGCCTTTCTAATATTACCATCCGCAATTCATTGTGCATTCCATACTAATGTTAACACAAACTAGAATTGTTACGGGTTTTCACCTCCTACTCCTTTAAATACCAATAGTTGGATCATGCTCATCATTGTTACCCTTGTCAATGTATTCTGAGCTATTACTGTTCTTGGTTCTTTTGATCCCTCAAGTCCCCACGTTTCACATTAGAAACCCCTTAGGTAGATCCTGGTCATGAAAACGAAACCATTTGTTGGCTTATATGGGCTTGACCTAGGTTCGAAAGAGTTATTTAGCCAAAGAAATCCCATAGCTACTGGCCCTTTCAGCAATAGCCCACGAAGCACGGAATGAGGTCTCACCCGAGGTAGTAGGGGAGGGTGCTGGAACTAGGTTTTCGCACCCTTTGGATGTCTAGATGTGGTTTATATGTTTCGCGCACCTTTCTGTAGCTTCGTGCTACTCTAGATTCGCATAGATCCAGACCCAGAATAACTTCTACTTCCTATTATTGCATTGTTTACAGATCTAATCTATTTGATAAAGTATTGTGAGTCATATGTATTTGGCAAGGTCTTTAAGCAAGCATTTTAATAGAGTTAACCATTTCGCGCACTTAGAATAAACTCAAATTCGCATACATCTATAACATAAGCATATAGATCAAACATATATATTAACCATAAAGTCAAATCCATGATAACCTAGATTTAACGCAAAATTTTTAAGAAAAACTTATCTTTATTTCCACTTCATCACCAATACAGTCAAATCTGCCTGTCGCACTCAGCTGCAGGGGTCTGCGCACATAGTTGCAGACTCTTCCAGGCCTCTGCACACACAGCTATAGAGCCCCTATCCACTACCCAAACACTCGACTCGGACTTACAGACGTTTTCAGACCCTTCTTCTCAAGAACCCATTACAATTCAGATCCAGTATCATACCCCAAAAGGAACTGCCTTTCCCTCATAGAGCCGCACTCTATTTACACTTTCCTATGGTCTGCGGACTAACTTACTTCCTATTATTCTATATTATTTCTTGGGTAGGCAACCCTTTGACTCGACCTTTTACATTTCACACTCTGCATATTTCGGAGGTTTACAATATTTTTATCCTACTTTCTAGGTTATCAAACCCAAAACTGTTATGCGGGACCTCTGCTACCCAGCAATGGGTAAACTTTGGGATCCCACAGCCTATCATCTCAGATTGGGATAGTAGGTTCTCAGCACATTTTGGTCCAGTCTCTAGTCGATGCTCGACACCAAACTCACTAAGTCCACAGCCTTCCATACTCAAATTGATGGCTAGAAAGAGGTTGTCAACAGGATGATTGTTTTGGGCTTGGGACTCCAGCCACTATGTCCCATTGATGTGGCCATGCCATTTGCAGATACTCACGTAGATTCGGCTCATGTCTAGTTAGAAATAGATAAGGAAAACAACTTCATTGAGCACATCCAACATATTCACCAACAAGTCCATGACATTATGGAGAAATCAAATTCCAATTACAAGCATTGACATGATCAACATCGGGTGCCACACACGTTTCAGGTGGGCGACATAGTTTGGTTGCATTTGCAAAAGGAATGCTTTACTAGAACCTGTCGGAAACTCAGACCACTTTGATATGGTCCTTACACCATTACCAAGGTTATGGGAGACAATGCATTTGAGCTCAACATTCCCCCATTCCTTGGCCTGCACCTAGTGTTCAATGTGGATCGCCTTCGGCCATACTTTCCACCATTACTAGACACATCCGAAATTGCAAAATAGCTCACACCCACAAAGTTAAATCCAGATTGCATGGAACAAGCTGCAACTAATTAGATCATGGATACACAAGTCAAGCACACTCGCCAGCAGAATATCCAATGGTATCGAGTTGTCAAAGCAGGCCAACTCCTTCACTATGGCAAGTGGCTCACCAGGGACCAAGTTTAGCATAAGTTTCCTCATCTCATGGAGGAACTCAACTCAATGGGGACCACTGCTTCTTAAGGGGGGAGGAATGATCCAGGTGGATATTTGGTGGCCACCTACCAAGTCCACCTGGACCCCCAAAATTGTTTCTTTCAATTTTTTAGTTTCCTTAATTGTAGCACAATTTACTATTTTTAGCAGTTTTTCGGGTCCTGAACTTCTGGATCCGTTTTGAGGCCCTAAACGACATTTTTTGGGAAACCTAGAAGCAACATGGGTCCATGGTCGGATGTTTCTCTTCCTAAAGTTGTATTTCTCGGATAGATCTTTCTAACGAGATACTTTGTGTGTCAAATGGAAAATCGTATGCCAAAGTTATGACCCCGAGAAGTTGATGTAACCAATTTATCCAAACGGGGCCCACAGTTTGGCATTTCATATTCTAGGGATAGGTTTTCTGATGTTTAGGGTTTTCCATCATTTCTCAACAATAAATAGGCCTTCGAGCCTCATTGTAACATAGTTTAGAGGCATGTAGCCGCCACATCTCTTCTCAAAGATAAGCTACTATTGCCCTAACCGGTTTATTTCCATTTATGTTTGTAAGCATATTTCATTATTTTACATTAATGAAATGAAGTATTATTTTTGCTGCATCTTTGTGTGTATGGTTATCTTTGTATTTGGTTGTGTTCCTGTTTAAATTCAGATCATCAATATGTGGAAGTTAGTTAGCTGCTCATTTATTTGTTCTCGTTTCTCAATTCTAAAGACAATTCTTTGTCTTCTAGGGATGATTACATAGGCTAATATAATAAATTCACAATTAAATATAATCACCAATATTAAACTCCTCGTACTTGATGATGGATAAAGAAAATTTCAACCATTTTCCTCTTTCATCCATCTATACTTCAACCATTAGTTTCGCATTTTTTTTAATTCATAAAATAAACATAAATCAAGCTTAACAACAACACCTTTTCATCAACTATTATCAACGAGATTATTAATAGTTAAACTTCTGTTTTTCTTTCTAATTTTGTATGCTAACTCAAAAATTAAAGTTATATACATATAAATATAATGAAGTCATTACCTGAGGGATATCACATCCTTCCCCGCTTAAATTTGACAACTTCCTAGTGTCTCAATTTGCTTTTTATTTTCAAAACAATTTCAGAATCTAAACCATGGAAGGATAAGCTTCCTTGAAAGTATCATCAAATTCCTAGGTTGCTTCCTCTAGAGTGAAATGTTTCCATTTAACCTCCAATTGCACCACCTCTCTATTCTAGAGTGTAACCACCCTTTGGTCTAGAATACACAATGGTTCTGCGAGGAAACCTTCCTTTGGTCCCACCTGTAAAATATGTCAATCAATCACATGAGAAGGATCATGCACATATATTTTTAATAACAAAACATGAAACCCATTATGAATCTTAATGTTGAATAGTAGGTTTGGTTCGTAAGAAACAGTCTAACTCTTGTTAACAGTTCAAAGGACCCACAATATCTAGGAGATTACTTAGCACAACTACCAAGCATGAGTTTACTCTTTTTAGGTTTAACTTTTAGGTATCCATGATCTCATACATTCAACTCTTTTTGAGTTCTCTTCAAGTCTGCATAACTTTTTTGATGATCTTGGGTTGCTTTCAATTTCTACTTGACTTTCTTGACTATCTCTTTCATTTCTTTTAACATGTCTAGTCCTAGTATCATGTTGCCTTCAGGGTGATCTTAACTCAATGGTACCTTGCATATCCTCCAATGCATAAATTCAAATGGACTCATTTTTAAAGAAGTTTGATATCCATTGTTATATGCAAATTCAACTAGATGCAAATAGTCTTCCCATTTAGTTTGTTTATATTTTACATACAATCTTAACATGTCCTTTAATATATGATTGGTCCTTTCTATTTGACCATTATTTTTAGGATGACAGGACATACTAAAGTTTAACTTACTTCCCATGTTTTCAAATAATCTTTTCTAGAATTTGGAGGTGAATTCAATATCTTTGTTTGAAATTACAACCTTAGGTACCCCATGAAGTCTGAAAAATCTCCCTCACAAAGATTTATGCAATATTTATAGCCTTAAATATGGATTTGACTGGAATAAAATGTGCAACCTTGCTGAGCTTGTCAACTACAACCATGATGGCATCATGTTTCTTTCTAGTTTTTGGTAACCCAGTAATGAAATCCATTGAAATAGTCTCCCATTTTGACTCATGAATGGGCAAGGGTTGTAACAAACCAGAGGGTGTTGATGAGATGCCTTAAATTTTTGGCATTCAAGACATATTCCTCCATATTTATCTGTCTCCTTTTTTATGTATGGCCAATAAAAATCCTCTCCCAAAATTGTGATAATATTTTTGTAACTCGGGTGACCACTTGTTTTCCTTTTAAGCAACTTATCCAATACAAAAAATTTCAGATTTATTTCATTTGACATGTAAAGTATGCCTCTAAACATAAATAAATTATTGTTATTAATTCAAAATTCATATTCTTTTCCTTCCAATTTTTCAGTTTTCTACAATTTCTCTTTAATTTTCACATACTCCAAATCTGAATTTGCAATTGTTTTGACATTTTCATCTAGATTTGTTGACCAACTAATTGATGTTTCAATAAAAATATGGTTAAGATTTCATGGAAATATTACTCTTTTTAATTTCCATGACTGGATGGTGTTGTCCTCTTAGATGGTTCGAGGTTAATTAACCATGCCAGAGAGTGACGGATAGAATCACCCTAGGGTCTTAGGTTGAGAACTCCAATAGAGCGGAGGGAATACAACATAAAGAGACAAGAAAACAAGTAGTCCTAATACCTAAAATACTGAATTAGGAAGAAGAGGTATTACCAAGAGGTCCTACATTTGAGGTCGCTCCCGTAGGGTTCAAACCCTCTTCTTCTTCCAATGCCTTACCTACAACTCATTCAAGAAAAGCATGTACAACAGTAGTAATAGAAAACATGTTCATGATGTAAGTGTTAGGTTATATAAGCATGTAAGCAAATAAGCATTAACATAAGATTTTATAAGAAAATCATAACCTATATTAACACATAAAGACCATAAACATTAGGAATAAGACAACACCTCTTTCTTGATGTAAGCTAAAGAAAATATGGAAGAACTACAACTTGAGTTGTCCACTGGCTCCAAGAGAAACCGTCCTCCAGATCCGTCGTGCCTAGGCCTCAGCAATCCTCCTCCATAAGTATACACAAGGATTTCATGAAGGGATGAAGGACATCTCAAGAAGGAAACAAAGGTTTCCTATGACATTGGAGTGTAGAAGGCATAGGGATTTCTTCAAAGATAATCAAGGATGTAATCAACTATAATATCAATATCTAATATTTTCTCCTCCCTTAGGCCTTCCCATGTGTTATCACTCAGAATTTTCTCTAGAAGTTATTAGAAGAAATAAAATGACTGAGGTAATGACAAACCAACTTTTGGGTGTTGAAAATGGCAACAAGAAATGATAAAAATAGAAGTGCTAAAAATAGCACTGCTATAAATAGTAGTTTGGGTACCAGTGCTAGATTGAGAAACAGGGAATGAAAAATAGAAGTGCTAAAAATAGTATTTCTATTTTTAGCAGTTCGAGATGGATTCCTATTCTAGTCAGCCCCTAGACTAAACATAGGAAGTAAAATTTGAATTTGAACTTAATAGTTGTTTGAAAATAAATTAATTAATTCACCATGAGTTAATTAGTTGTGAAAAATCAAGCATGAAGTCTATGTGAGGACATGCAATAGTTTCTCCATTGATTGAGGGATGTATCCGTCAGTTAAAAAGATAAGGATGAGTTCTAATTTGAGTTTTAATTAGTTGGCTTAGTTAATTGAGTCAAGTCCAGTTAGATTTATTTAAACAGATTGTTTAAATTAATGTGAGTCTAGTTAGTTAATGGATTAATTGTTGCACTTTAGATAACTGAATATTCTCTCATGAATAACTCATGCATGTCAGTTCAGACAGAGACCCAATTGAGATCAAAGGGAAATTGTACTATCAGTTGGATGGATTTTTCTTATAAAGGAAGCTCATCCATTGAGAACGATTTATCTCCTTCAGGATTGCGTAGTTGGATCAGAGGTTAGTGATTGTGTGAAGAGGCCAATTCACACAAGTGACAACACTGGACCCCAAGGAAAATTGCACAAAGAAATAGGAGGCTTGGAGGGCAGAGGAGAAGGTTTGAGAGAGGCCATTGACTATCTATCAATAGCAGAGGGATTGCAGAGAGAGAACGATAGCTTGTGAGTTGATTCTTTTTGTAATCTGGACTATATTTCCACTTGTATGATAATACAGAGTTGGGGTTTTAGGATGAGGCTTTCCCTGGGTTTTTATTTTGTGTTATGTGTGATTGGTTCCTTCTTATCAGTTATATGTGTTCAATTGATTTTCTCAATTCAATTAAGCTTCTGCATAATTGGTTGTAGAAGTAGATCAAGTATTTTTCTTTATCATATTGCATTATCAGGTGATCTATAGTGGGAATTTCTACATTGGGTTTAGGCTCTAGCCAACCTATACTTAGAGAGGGCTCTCTCTGTATGATTTATCTTTGTTTGATGGGATTTTAGGCTAGTGTTAGGCAGTATATCCCCCCATAGCAGATTTTTGGGGCTTGTACCCCGAATTTTGGTCAAACGTAATGTAAGACCCCGCAAAATGCGAGTGTGGAGCACAAAATTCTAGGGTTGTCTGCCCTAAAATATTGTAATTTAATATAGAATGGGTCGACATAACTGTTATCACTCAAGTTGTCCCTAGGCTCCTGTAGGGATACGGCCGAGGTAACCACAAACCAATCTTTGGATTGCAGGTTCTAGCCCACCTGCAATCAGAGAGGGCTCTCTCTTAATGATTTAACTTTGTTGATGATGATTTTAGGCTAGTTGTTGGGTTCAGGGGTTTTTTTGTTTTGTTTGGATGGAAGATGTATGCCAGGTAGAAAATTCCAAGCAGAGAGGCAAGGTAAGGTGTGATAAGTTTCAAACCATTGGGCATGGAGTCATGGATTAAGGCTTTGCTGTTGCGTTTTCTTGGTCACAAGAGGATTGTGGACCGGGATAGCTACACATGAGACAATTATCAATTTGCTGAAAGGATGGAATGATGGTCAGGGATGAAAGGAAATTAAGAATCTTTCATCAAAACTGACAAGGAGGAGAAGTGAAAGAATGGTTATCTTGGAGCAGTTAAGAATTCCTAAATTATCATTCATAAGTGAAAGAAACAACGTAAACAAGATCATTTAAGTATGCATGTTCATAACAATTCCTGATGAAAACATGACAAATTGCAGAAATTTAGCCTAAGGTGCAGTTAAGCAAATCCTAAGCTATTCTTACTTTCTGCAATTTAGATGGCGGAATAATGATAAAACAAACATAAACAACTAATAGAGTTGAGAAACACTTATTGAACCATGTAGAAGCACAGGAATTCCACAATCACTCCTCGGCCAATTAAACACAGCAGACAATTTCAGAATCCATGCTTTCAGCAGTCTTTGATTATAGAAAGTATGGCAGTTACAGTGCGTGTCTCCGCTTGAGGAAAATGTCGAAATACCAAAAATCAAGCAACTGATCGACCAACCAAAAACTCCTACTCCATTTTTCAGGGTGGTATATCTAAGAAAAATATCTGAAGTCATTTATTACGTTTGACTTAAACAGGTCTGCAGGGAAAAGCTTTTTCTAAAAACCTAACTGTTGCTGGAATTAAATGCACGTTATTCCTTTGGGCTGCGCCAGAGGCAGCTGAATCAAGTTGAGTTGATGAGGTGTCTTGTGTGACTTGGTGCAGTGGTTCTGTCATAATTGTGCATTGAGTTTTGGTCCACTGATCTTCTGTGAGTTTAATGTGCAGTCATTTGTGCTGGTGAGCATTCAATGCATCTTCAATTGCTTCTTGACTTTCAGAGCTTTCGTTTTAATGTTGGATTTTCCTCGAGCCCTGAGAAAATCTACTCTGATACACTTTGACGCTACATTAATGGTCTTCGCCACTTCCTGATACTCTTTGACATGCTTTTTGTCTGCATATTTGATCTGATACTCTTTAATCTTTGATGCTGGTCTCTCTCTGTCTTCAAATTCGTTTAATTTGGAAAAATCGGGCAATTTCGAGCTTTTTCGGTGCAAAAAGGGCCAAGGAATCAAAAGATTCCCTAAAGATTCCCCAATATGGCTCATTTCTCATAGCGATGCACGATTAGCGCTTCGCGCTAATCGCGCATCGAAAACTGCCTCCATTTCTCATTCTGGAGCTTCGAAGCTCGACTTTCGCGCTTGCGCAAATTTCCGTTTTTTGGCTGCTGACGTCAGCTGTACGGCGGATGACGTCAGCAGTGGGGTCCTCTGGTACGGATATGACGTCAACATGCTGATGTCATCGAGGTGATGTGGCAGTACGGCGGGGTGACATGGCAGAGACATGTGGCAGGGTGACTTGGCCGGGCGCAGGCAGTGTGAGGTGATGTGGAGGCGATGTGGCAGGGTGAGGTGGCGCTCCTGTTACGTGAGGGGAGGGCGGTTTTGGCCTGTGCATCAGACTGCCTTTGGTACGGAGGTGGTTTCTGTCAAGGGTGACCTGATGCAATGGGAGTCTGCCACCTGTCCCGGTGTACGACGGTAAAACCGTCGGCCATCGGGTGGTAATCTACCACCACAATAGGGTGCCCGATATGAACAAGGGCCATCGGATCTAGGGGGCCGATCCGATGGTGGACGGGAAAGGGAGATGTGTGGAGTTTAATAAAAGAGAGCACGCGTTAAAGGTTTAATTTTTCGCGGCGCTGTGGGTTTTGAACTTTAGGAAATGGGTTAAATGGGTTTTGGCGCGTTGGAAATTTATTAAACAAACATTAATAATTTCCAAAAAGAAATGCGCGGGGAGGGTTTTTTGCATTTGGAAATGGTTTTATTAATGTTTTGGAAGGGGTCCAAACACCTGAGAATGGAAATTTATGCAGAAGGAGGGTTCTTACTAAAGTCCAGGTGACTTAGTAATTCCCAGAAGAAGTACTTATGGTTATTTTCAACCAGAGGGAGGGGATATATACATAAGGGGATTATTTACATAGTTTTAGTAGGGGGATGGGGAAAATATAGGGAGTTAAATAATAATATCAGTAGTTAATATGGAGATGACAAGAAAGCGCTAAGTTTCAGAGATCTTAGGCTTCAAAGGGGAGGTAGAGCTGTGTAGAGAAAGTTTGAGTGAAGCAGATCTTCACCAAGGTTAATGACATGGAAAATGATGAAACTAAGAGATATCAAGCAGATCTTGATCTCTTTTTTGGGGAAATTAGTTAATGATTTGGGGAAGAGGAAGAAAGGGAAGTTATTTATGCCTGATTTGATCTCCTTCACATGAAATGACCTGATGATTGTGACTTGAGTAGAGATGATATTTTGAAAACATAGAATTGATCATAAATCAAGATTCTGCAACCTCAAAACTACCTACCCAGCCTACTTACCTAACATTTTTTCTTCTTTTGGTTTGGGTGCACTTAGACTTGCAAACCCAGCATTTCAATTTTTTCTTTTTATGCCTTCCTATCTACAAACTACCCTTATTTCTTCCAAGGTCCCACATTAAGTAGTTGGGCTCCTTTGATTCTCTACCTATCTAAGAATCTGCCAAGATTAAGCTGTTTGGACAGATTTTCATTCTCTATATTCTAAAATAGGAAATTGAAACCTAGGGAGACCAAGATTAAGCTGTTTGGACCTCCCTTTAGCTGAAAATTCTACAAAACTGGAATGACTCTTCAAAATTGGAATGCAGTAGATGAACTTTGAGTAGCATTCTTTCCTTGGTGACTGTTTAGCAAATATGGAGCATTGCAGCATGCAAAGTATGACATATTTGGCCTGTAAAAATGTCAATCATGAAATATGAGTAACTTTCTGCAGCAGGAGACTAACAGTGGCTCCACTTGGGGATGGCTTTTCCTTGTGAGAAGCCAAGAATAGCAGGTCAAATTGCCTTGATTCTTCTGTTTTGAAATTTTTAGTGCTGACTGTTGGATTGTTTTGAACTTTTGGAGTGCTAATAGCACTTTCCCTCAACTGTTTTGATGTTAAATTGTAAAGCACTTCCTGCTTTATTCTGCGTGCTTTAGCATCATGGACTCTTACAAAATAAAATCAACGTGCTGATATATACAAACATTATATGTACAGAAAATAACACCGCCTGCTCTTTTGAATCAAAAGGACCATTGTAGTGCTTTAGCATTCGGCCATTGACAGGGCCTTCTTCAGCTATGCTGCCATCTAGAGATCTGAGAAAATATGTATTATGGCCTTGCACAACGCTGATAATCTATGGACCTTTCCACAGAAAATTAAATTTTTCATGTTTTCCCTTGTCCTCTCTTCGTGAATCCCATCTCAGAACTTTGCTGCCTACCCAGAAATCTTTTGCTTTAGCCTTCTTATCAAACATCTTTTTGAGCTTTTCTTGCAACATTTGAGCTCTATCGTAGACTTTCTCTCTGGTTTGTTGAAGATGAATTGTTTGACTAACTCTTCTCTGCATGTCATTTGGTTCAACCTGAATTTCCTGCAACAATTTAATAGTAGGAATGCCCAAAGATGAAGGAAATTTGGCTTCCATGCCATATACTAATTCATAAGGGCTCATCCCAATGGATTTCTTGGT
>APFE030381129.1:0-13040 GCA_000404065.3 Pinus taeda | reverse complement strand
CGTCCGGGTGAACAATTATCTGATTAAATCCTGAAAATCCATCTAGGTAAAGAAATTCTAGAGGAACCCACTACTCTTGTGTAAAGATATGGTCCATTTTGGGCAAAGGGTAGTGGTCTTTTAGAGAGACCTTTGTTTTAAAATTCTCAAGTCTAATGCAAAACCTTATCTCTCTTATGTTTTTTTTCCTAGTGGGCAACTAATTAGATACCATTCAGAGAATCTGATGGGTGCAATGATACTGCTTTAAACATTCTTTTTATTTCTTTTTCAATAAGGGGAAGAGCATGGGGTTGTCTTCTAGTTTCTGTTTGAACGGTTTTTGATTTGGTTTTAAGGGAATGGTATGTTGGATCACTGAGGTGTCATAGGACTTCAAGTCCTCATAACTCTAGGCAAATACATATTGGAATTATTTGAACAAATCCATGTATTTCAGTTTTTGATCAGGGGGAAGATTTTTGGACAACTTAATCATTCTAGGCTGCTCTGCTGTTCCTATGTTGTGTTCTTTTATAGCAGCATTCAGAGGCTCCATTTTTGGCGTTTTGGGCACATCATTGTCATCAAACATGTCTTCTAATGGAGTAAGGCCGGCAGGTAGAAAAATACTCTTTAGATCAATAAACTCATCCTCTGCTTTGGCTATTTCCTCTAAACACATTTGTTTCAACTGCTCTATGTTTGTGTTGCTAAACACAGTTGGGTTAAGGATTTGTCTAACTGTTGCAGCTATTAGAGCCTGCTGATTTTCTTTTGTTAGATGTTGGGAATCGTTCATGGCATCCATGTCAATGTTTGTGTTGGAAAATTCGCCCTCAAGAGTGAGGAAATTGTTAATCTGGGCATCATTTTGAAATACCTGCCAATCCTTAACATTGTTAGGGAACGAAGGTCTGTGTTTTATGTCAGTGGTGAAATGGTGATTTGGTTCAAAGGGAAACTTGCATGTGCTAGCAAAAGTTGCTAGAATGTGGGCATCAATATTATGATCTCTTGAGATTTTGGCAAGCTTGAATTCATTGAAAGAATTGAGTATTTCGGTGGCAGCGGCCCTGTAAGCTCTCATTCTACTGTCATTAGTAACAAAGTTACCTTTCATTTGTTGTATAATCAAGTCGGAGTCACCTAGGATGGACACTTTTGTAGCCCCTAGGACTTGGAGCAGTTTAAGGCCTAATAGAAGAGCTTCATACTCTGCCATGTTGTTTGTACATCTGAAATTGAGTCTATAGGCATGGCCTTCTATGTGATTATCATGTGTATTGTAAATCCATACTCCTGCCCCTGCTCCTAACTTGTTGACAGAACCATCAAACTCTAAATACCATGTGATTTCTTGTTTGAGGTTTGTATTGAGAGTTTCAGTTTTTTTAGGATTGGGCAAACTTACAATTTCTATTTTGGGATGTTCTTCTTGCTGTTTGTTGGTTGCCTTGATTGTTGAGACAATTTCATGGGTATTGGCAACCGATTCCTCATTGATGTATGTTTCTTGTTCCAAAGATAACAGCTTATCATCAATTGGAGGGCTGGTGTTATCATTAAATAAAATGAAAGAATCCATATCGGAATGGATTGAGTAGATTGGAAAATTTTGGGGCTTTTCCTCACTGCTTACCACATACTTCATTAATGTTTCTCTATACAGTCTCTTTGGTTGCCCAAAGACAGATATGGTAGCATAAGAGAGGTCGAGTTGAAGGGATCCTTGCAATTTTTCGCCCCACGATCTGGATAGGAGCATGCCATACTTTGTGGGAATGTCAACAACTACTACGTCCATTAGGATTGTCTTGTTGGGGAATTGGACTAGAGACACACAAAGGTCTTTGATCAATCCTAAACATTTGACTTGACATGAGTCAAAGGAATATAGATCTTTTTATGGTCTTGTGACATCAAGGTTCAACCTTTCCATTACAGCTTTGGGCATAAGGTTATGTGAGGCACCTGAGTCAAACATGGCGTTATGCAATATTTTGTCATGTATGTGCAGACTGACATAAAAATGTGGAACAGGTCCATATGTTGATTTTCCATTAACTTTTGGACCAAACAGCAACTCAGGGGTATCGTCTAAAACATTTACATCATCCCTTACCTCTGGTAGTTGAAGTGACCTTTGAATTTGTTGCCTATATACATCATGTTTGGCAAGTTCTGAGAGGGGAATGGATATCTTGAGTTTTCCAATCTCTGCTTCTAAACTGAATGGTTTTTCCAATGGGTTCTTGGCGTTGACAACAACAAATTTCTCTTTTTCAGGCATACTCTCTATGTTTTCTTTTGGAATGTCAATGTTATGATGAATGAAAGTTTGTGGTATTTCTGCTTTGGGAGGATTTTTTAGAGTGCCGTTCAGATTTTGTTTTGGGGAGGAAGGAGGTAGAGGCCGATCAATAGGAGGTTGTGTGTCTGTTATATCCTCCACAGTTACCTGATGCGGGTTTGGGACAGAGCTATCAGCTGGTTGAGTTATGGTGTCATTGTCTTTAATTTTGTTGGGCTGTTTGCAATATTTTGTTCTGCTAGATGCAGGGACATCAATGGTCCTTGTTCTCAACTTATATTGTTTGTGTACCTCATACACAGCAGTATCATAGCCTTGTTTAAAATCGAAAGACTCTCCCGACTTGGTGTGAAATTGTTTTACATCAGGGTATTCTCGGTCCTCTTCAGTAAGAAAGATTTGCTGTTCATTTTCCGAATCTATCAGGTTCATATGAGTCCCATCTATGGGCTCACTGGGTGTAGATGCCTCCGCATAGTCTTCTTGGAAAGGAGGCCTAACATCATGGTCGAGACTGGCCCTTCCAGCGTTTGTGTTTTGATTTTTTCTGAAGTTCGGGTTCCTTATGGCATTGGGTTGTTGACCTTCCCATGAAGTTTTCCTCTCAACATTGTCTACTTATTCTCCCAGCCTATGGATGCCACTGATAATAGCATCTAGCTTCTGATCGAAGGCTGAGGGTTCTTCCTGGAAGGTGGTTCTTCTCTCAGTTCTGGCTCTGTTTCTTTTAGCAATTAGATTTGCCTCCACACTAACAGCAACATCTTGCATTTTTGCAAGGCTTTGAGGGGATCTTTCCCTTAACTGATATGCCATCTCAGCATCAAAGCCATCAGGGAATTTGTACAAACCGAGATCAGGTGGAGGTCTTAAATTTTGTGGTATTGCATTGTAAACATTATTAAGCCTTGCACAGTAATCCAAAACCGTTTCCTGAGGTCCTCTTTTGATAGTATCATACTCAGATAGTATGTGTAGGGGGTCTTTCTTTTTCTCCCATCTGTTAATAAATGTCTAGTATAAGGCTTCAGGTTTTAATATGGAATTGGGTGTAAGTGCCCTAAACCAGGTTCTGACATCACCAGTCAAACTTTGGACAAAAATATTCATTCTCACGCTATCATTGTCAATTTCATAACTCCCTAAGTAATCCTGCATTTTCTTTGTATGTTGTAGGGCAGTGCAGGAGTTTGTGCCATCAAAATAGGTAATTTTTGTCTGGTAGTCCTCAGGCATAGCCCCGGGATTAGCAGGCAGCTGTAAGGGCGCATATCTATTAGCCATGTTAATGGGGATAAGCGGAAAAACTGGGGCAACTGGGATAACAGGAAAAACCGGGGTAGAAGGAGTGGTAGTGGTAGTAGGAGTATAGGATGGAGGTGTAGAAGAGCTGCTTGGAGAAGGGGGTGATGAACCAGGGGAACTTGGGGTTGACCGAAATAGAACTTTGACAGGGGTTGGAACACCGCTTGGCTGAACTGTTTCAAGACTCGCAGCAGTTGGATCTTCTTGTTGCTTTTGTTTTCTAATGATCTTAGGGATTAAATTCGGATTTTCAAAAGCAGCTGGGCGATTAGGATCAGGATTTGATCTTGTATGACACGTTTTCTTTTTAGGAGCCAGCTTCTAATCTATTTTTTGGGAAATGTTTCTAAAACACAGGCCGACCGAGACTTTCAAAGGTTAGTTTCTTCCTCTGTGGAGCTGCAGACTGGTTTAATGAGATTATCTGAGGAAGTCCCCAGTGGAGTCGCCATTATCTTATCACTCAGGTTGTCCCTAGGCTCCTGTAGGGATACGGCTGAGGTAACCACAAAACAATCTTTGGACTGCAGGTTCTAGCCCACCTGCAATCAGAGAGGGCTCTCTCTTAATGATTTAACTTTGTTGATGATGATTTTAGGCTAGTTGTTGGGTTCAGGGGTTTTGTTGTTTTGTTTGGATGGAAGATGTATGCCAAGTAGAAAATTCCATGTAGAGAGGCAAGGTAAGGTGTGATAAGTTTCAAACCATTGGGCATGGAGTCATGGATTAAGGCTTTGCTATTGCATTTTCTTGGTCACAAGAGGATTGTGGACCGGGATAGCTACACATGAGACAATTATCAATTTGCTGAAAGGATGGAATGATGGTCAGGGATGAAAGGCAATTAAGAATCTTTCATCAAAACTGACAAGGAGGAGAAGTGAAAGAATGGTTATCTAGGAGCAGTTAAGAATTCCTAAATTATCATTCATAAGTGAAAGAAACAGCGTAAACAATATCATTTAAGTATGCATGTTCATAACTATTCCTGATGAAAACATGAAAAATTGCAGAAACTGAGCCTAAGGTGCAGTTAAGAAAATCCTAGGTTATTCTTCTTTTCTGCAATTTAGATGGCGGAATGATGATAAAACAAACATGAAAAACTAACAAAGTTGAGAAACACTTATTGAACCATGTAGAAGCACAGGAATTCCACAATCACTCCTCGGCCAATTAAACACAGCAAACAATTTCAGAATCCATGCTTTCAGCAGTCTTTGATTATAGAAAGTATGACAGTTACAGTGCGAGTCTCTTCTTGAGGAAAATGTCGAAATACCAAAAATCAAGAAACTGATCGACCAACCAACAACTCCTACTCCATTTTTCAGGGTGGTATATCTAAGCAAAATATCTGAAGTCATTTATTACATTTGACCTAAATAGGTCTGCAGGGAAAAGCTTTTTCTAAAAACCTAATTGTTGCTGGAATTAAATGCAAGTAAGTCCTTTGGGCTGTGCCAGAGGTAGCTGAATCAAGTTGAGTTGATGAGGTGTCCTGTGTGACTTGGTGCAGTGGTTCTGTCATAATTTTGCATTGAGTTCTAGTCCACTGATCTTCTGTGAGTTTAATGTGCAGTCATTTGTGCTGGTGAGCCTTCAATGCGTCTTCAATTACTTCTTGACTTTCATAGCTTTCGTTTTAATGTTGGATTTGCCTCGAGCTCTGAGAAAATCTCCTCTGATACACTTTGCCGCTACATTAATGGTCTTCGTCGCTTTCTGATACTCTTTGACGTGATTTTTGTCTGCATATTTGATCTGATACTCTTTATTCTTTGTTGCTGGTCTCTCTCTGTCTTCAAATTCATTTAATTTGGCAAAATCGGGCAATTTCGGGCTTTTTCGGTGCAAAAAGGGCTAAGGAATCAAAAGATTCCACAATATGGCTCATTTCCCGTATCGATGTGCGATTAGCGCTTCGCGCTAATCGTGCATCAAAAACTGCCTCCGTTTTCATTCCGGAGCTCGACTTTCGCGCTTGCGCAAATTTCCATTTTTTTGCTGCTAACGTCAGCTGTACGGCGGATGACGTCAGCATGCTGAAATCAGCAGTGGGTTCCTCTAGTATGGATATGACGTCAACATGCTGACGTCATCAAGGTGACGTGGTAGAGACACGTGGCAGGGTGATGTGGTCGGGCACAGGCAGTGTGAGGTGATGTGGAGGCGACGTGGCAGGGTGAGGTAGCACTCCTGTTACGTGAGGGGAGGGCGGTTTTGGCCTATGCATCGGACCGCCTTTGGTACGGAGGTGGTTTCTGTCAAGGGCGGCCCGATGCAATGGGAGTCTGCCACTTGTCCCGGTGTACGACGGTAAAACCGTCGGCCATCGGGTGGTAACCTACCACCACAATAGGGCGCCCGATACGAACAAGGGCCATCAGATTTGGGGGGAGCGATTCGATGGTGGACGGGAAAGGGAGATGCGCAGAGTTTAATAAAAGAGTGCGCGCGTTAAAGGTTTAATTTTTCGCAGCGCTGTGGGTTTTGAACTTTAGTAAATGGGTTAAATGGGTTTTGGCGCGTTGGAAATTTATTAAACAAACATTAATAATTTCCAAAAAGAAATGCGCGGGGAGGGTTTTTTGCATTTGGAAAGGGTTTTTTTAGTGCTTTGGAAGGGGTCCAAACACCTGAGAATGGAAATTTATGCAGAAGGAGGGTTCTTACTAAAGTCCAGGTGACTTAGTAATTCCCAGAGAAGTACTTATGGTTATATTTCAACCAGGGGAAGGGGATATTTACATAAGGGGATTATTTACATAGTTTTAGTAGGGGGATGGGGAAAATATAGGGAGTTAATAATGTCAGTAGTTAATATGGAGATGACAAGAAAGCGCTAAGTTTCAAAGATCTTAGGCTTCAAAGGGGAGATAGAGCTGTGTAGAGAAAGTTTGAGTGAAGCAGATCTTCACCAAGGTTAATGACAAGGAAAATGATGAAACTAAGAGATATCAAGCAGATCTTGATCTCTTTTTTGGGGAAATTAGTTAATGATTTGGGGAAGAGGAAGAAAGGGAAGTTAGTTATGCCTGATTTGAGCTCCTTCACATGAAACGGCCTGATGATTGTGACCTGAGTAGAGATGATATTTTGAAAACATAGAATTGATCAAAAATCAAGATTTTGCAACCTCAAAACTACCTACCCAACCTACTTACCGAACATTTTTTCTTCTTTTGGTTTGGGTGCACTTAGACTTGCAAACCCAGCATTTCAATTTTTTCTTTTTATGCCTTCCTATCTACAAACTACCCTTATTTCTTCCAAGGGCCCAGATTAAGCAGTTGGGCTCCTTTGATTCTCTAACCTATCTAAGAATCTGCCAAGATTAAGCTGTTTGGATAGATTTTCATTCTCTATATTCTAAAACAAGAAATTGAAACCTAGGGAGACCAAGATTAAGCTGTTTGGAACTCCATTTAGATGAGAATTATACAAAACTGGAATGACTCTTCAAAATTGGAATGCAGTAGATGAACTTTGAGTAGCCTTCTTTCCTTGGTGACTGTTTAGCAAATATGGAGCATTGCAGCATGCAAAGTATGACATATTTGGCCTGTAAAAATGTCAATCATGAAATATGAGTAACCTGCTGCAGCAGGAGGCTAACAATACCCATGGTCCACAGACCATGGGAATGTATAAATAGAGCAAGGCTCTAAGTGTAGAAGAAGGTTTTTGAGTATTGATCTCAAGTGATGTGGTTTTTTGAATGCAATATTCGCTTTGAGAATTTAAGTCCAAGTATTGGGTTGTAGGGGTAGGAAGAGGCTCTACAATTGTGCACACAAAGGCCTGGTACAGTCTGCAACTATGTTCATGGACCCAAAATTTGGATTGTAATGGAACAGAAGTTTAATAAAAGCTAAGTTGATTATGAAATATTGTGAATCTATTCATAGATCTGTATGTTTATGATTCTATTATATGTTTATGCATCTCCTTACAGTTTATGATTGCGTGCACTTGTTATGAACGTTGAATGATTGGTAAGAATATTGGGCCCACAGAATTAAGTTAAGATCTATAATAATAATGAAGTAAGGTTAAAGGATCTAGACTGCACCTCTTCGTGCTCTCCACAGAGCTACATGAAGGTCAGATAGCTGTGCGGAGTAGTGCAAGTGCACAGGATCAATTCACAAACTTCCTAGACTTCTGCGGAAACCTAGTTCCAGCACCCTCCCATACTACCTTGAGTGAGACCTCAGTCCGCGCACCGCGGACTATTGCTAAAAGGGCCAGCAGTTTCAGGATTTGTTTGGCTAAATCAGAAGCTTCACGAATTCATGACACAGGAAAACATAACTTCGTAGATATTTGAGAAGAGGTGGTTGGATCACTACGTATACACAAAAATCCATGAGATCTTCTTTGCATCCTTCTTTTAAGATCTGTATGATTGGATTGCGAGGTTAGCCAACAACCAGGGAAGGTATAAGCTTGATCAACCGATAGTGTGGACTCTGGAGTTAATGCACAGGCTAGATGCATCAGAAGATAATTTTGTGTAGGCCATGGACCATTGGCTTGACTGGATAATAGGGGGATTTATCATTGAGTTCATGATAGACACAATTGTGAGCTAAAGTGAAGTAGAATGATGTTTTCTCAAGGGACCGAGAGGTAGGTACATTAAATCCCTGAATACTTGGATTAAGATGTTGTTATGTGAATAGCGAGTTATATGAATACATTAATGATTAGAATGACGCGAAACAGAAATATCTACAAAGGTATCGAAGGATTAGGAAATAGTCCCCTAATTTTACCTCCGCGAGAGGGCAAGGAAGAGTGTGCTCGAGTTTCTCCGAGAAGTGCGGTAAATTTGATAAGACAGTACATTCCATAGTTATCACCTCCACTTACACCATCACCCACTTCACCTCCTTCACCTCCAGCTTCACCCAGCCGACCTCCACCACCCCCATGGTTCAGCATGGTGAGCGCGATCAAGCTACTCGTATTCAGAGGAGTAGGAAATGAGGATCCGGACCAGTTCTAGTTCGTGGTAAGAGCAGTGTGGGAAGCACAAAGCGTCATGGATGGCAACATTAAGAAGGCCACAATGGTAAGCGAGTTGTAGGATTGCGCGCTGACATGGTATATCAAGCACTCGAAGGATCACCCAAATGTAGGAAGAGCGGAGATCCAAGATGCGTTGAATAGCGAATTTAGCTGGCCTAAATTAGAGACACAATCAATCATCAGATTTAAAGAGATCATGATGATTCTCAGCAAGACCCCGTAGGATCTGGATTAGAGACTAAAGAATATGATCCACGAGGCTAATATGACACTAACAGATGTGCAACATCGTGCGTGGTTTGTGGCATCTTTAACACCACACCTGAGGACAATGTTATCACAGTAAAAGATTTCAACCCAAGCAGAAGCACTGGAAATGGCAATAAGGTTGCACGAAAAACTGATACAAGATCCAATATTGGGAGTTCAATAGATCCACGTGTAGCTTTAGAATCTCTTCCTGGAAATGCAGAGCTTGAAGTAGGATAGGGCACCCCGACTAGAGGCACGGGAAGAAGTGTGGTGCATAAAATGTAAAGGCTAGGGCCATGATAAAGACCACTGTCCAGTATTCATGAACTACTTGGTAGGAGGGGAACCAATGCCATTGAGACCAGAGGCATAGGTAGGGCCAAGTACGACACCCATGCTCTGGTGCGCAATCTGTCAGTTGGGAGGAAAGCACACAACGGACAACTGTCATTTGTTACAGAAGTATACACAGAGTCCCTAGCATCTTTGCAATTTTTGTAGATCGGTGGGCCACGACAAGCGTACTTGTCATAGCTACGTGTTAATGATGGAGTAGACTCCCGCCTATAGAATGCAGATGGAAATGCGAGGCCTTAACCCAACTACAAGGATGGTGTGCAACGGATTTCAAGGGCGAAGTCAAGGACACAGAGGAATGGGGCCAGGAATGGAGGACTAGGGCACTACGCTCGTGATTGTACCAACCCGACGAGACTATCTTGTTCATACTGTGCTCAATTCAATCATGAAGTAGTAGATTGTCCTACGTGGATCATGCAAATGCATGAGAAAGGGGTACTACAGCTTACTCCAACTCAGAATATCAAAACAATGAGGTTTGAACCATGTGAAGAAGATCCCAATGTGAAGATGGTGCTCAAAAGTAGTGCGACCACAAGGGAAGACAAGGGGAAGCAACCCAAGGAAGACACATGGGTTCTCAAGGCTCCTACAGAGGAACTTGAGTTTGACTTGGAACGCGCAAAGGAGATGCTTATGGAAGCTAAGGAGAGCATCACAGAGGGCTCTACTTCAAGTAGTAAGGATCAACCAAAGCCAATAATGGATCCTTCTATGCTTACTACCTTTATAGAGACATGCATGAAACTATTACGTAATAATAAGGTAGTTAAAGGACTACAGGAGCTGATAACTAGGTGCACAGGGTCAGGTGAACCACGCGTAGTCTGAAAACAAAGAAAGCATACATTACACACCAGGAGGGAAATGAGATTAATGGCACAGATTGGCAAATATGAAATGGATCAGCTAATCCTAGACTTGGGTTCGGACGTGAATGTGTTACCAAACTAGACATGGGAACGCATAGGCAGGCCTACATTACAGTGGTCCCCTATTCAATTACGGATGTTGAACCAACAAAAGATCTTGCCCATGGGAAGATTGCAAGGGGTAACTATGGATATAGAAGCCGCAAGCACACAGATCAACTTTGAGGTAATAGAGATTGTGGATGACAGCAACCCTTACCCCGCATTGCTAGGAATAGAATGGGCCACTGATATGAATGGAGTCATCAACCTGAAGAAGTGGAAGATGATATTCGGGAAAAAGTTTCTACGCATAGTAGTTCCATTAGATCCAGCCGAAGGAGTGCACTACATTGAACCTGTGTGCGACCATGACAGCGGCGATGAGCCAAATTTCATTTAATAGATAACAGTGAAAGACCAGGATTAGGTAAACCTGACCGCAGATGGGAGAATCTAATGGGAGCATGATAGTTCTTGTACTTTGGATTCAGATGAAGAGATAGAACACTAGCAAAATTGGTTACACAAAGTGATACAGCTGAATTGCAACATGATGATTAGATCACTGTGATGTGTCAAGAACGAAGCAAGGGAACTACCAACATATGATGGGGTAGCAAGAGTAGAGGAATTCTTAGACAAATTGGAAAGTACTGTACCAGACCAGTAACAATACAGTGTGCTGGAATGGGTGTTGCACGCGACACCCACATGATGGTGGAATGCACATCAGAAAAATATGGGGAATTGGCGCGAATGCAGAATATGGATGCACTTATGGTTTGGAAGTCCCCAGCAACGAATGCGAGCTGGGCAGCCAAGACAAAGCAGTTTGTGTGCCCACTTGTGTCGATGAGTGCAGACGTATGCTGTGCAAGCACCTCACGGACTAAGGATCGAAAATCAAAACCCGACGTGGCAACAGGGAAGGTGACACACTCCACAAATAGTCCGCGACGGAGCATTCAAAACATTATGCGCAGTCGTGAACAGAGCTCATCAGGCAAGATGAAATGACTAGGAACTATGTATACCAATGATTCGATGGGCCTATAGGACCATAAGAAAAAACCAGAGTTTGGAAATGACCCCAACACTGACACGAAGAGATGAAACCAAGAGAGCAAAGAAGAATCCTCAGATCATAGCTCCCACAGTTGGGAAAAGACGCAAGGACATGGGTAAAGTAATTAGGTAGTTACAGGAAGCCATTTGGCAAGGGGGCTTGAAACTCCACGAACTTGTTGAAGATTGGGCATGGCTGAGGAAGAAAAGCGTGACATTGGACGAGGAAATCAGCAAACTGAAAAATGAAGTTGCGTAAGCAGGCCACGAGAAACTAAGCATGATGGGACTAAGTCTAGCTATCCCTACTACTGCATTAGAAGAATTTTCGACCCTGCTACCATGGCTACAACTGCACCTTACTAAGCAGGGGAACGTACCATACAAAGAAGAATGCAATACACTATCGAATGTAAGGGTATTTGAAGGGTGCCCATCGCTTGGGCAAGTAGGAAAAATG
Organism: Pinus taeda; assembly: GCA_000404065.3. Classification (NCBI taxonomy): domain Eukaryota; kingdom Viridiplantae; phylum Streptophyta; class Pinopsida; order Pinales; family Pinaceae; genus Pinus; species Pinus taeda. The sequence goes on along the minus strand of APFE030381129.1, from coordinate 1,354 downwards.
AAGCCTCACACAAGGGGTGTGACCACCTGAGTATCTATAGGAAGCATAGTCTCAGTGCTCCAAGTAGTTGAGAGAAGGTGCGGGACTATAAATGAGTCTGTAGCAGTACTGTGCGGGAAGGAGGTTCCACGTAGGGCCAATAGGTCACAGAGGTTGCGGTCACATGAAAGGGGCTATGCTACTATGCAGGTAGGATGAGAGGTGACCATTGATGAGACTATTCATGACAAGAGGTCCAATTTAAGGAAGAAAGAAGCGGGAGGCATGCCATTAAGACATGAATTAATGGCTAGATTCAGGACGATCTACCACCAAGAAGGTATTAATGACTCAGAAGTGGAGGGAATGGTCGAATTCAAATTCAAATGCTACTATAAAATCCCTTGGGGTATCCTCGAGGCAACACTTGGTTGTTTAAGATTTGAGCCAGTACATAGCATTGAGCACAAAGCTACCTTGTCACCTGTGAGTACACAACCGAAAGGATCCAGTGAAGAAACAATGACGGTTGTGAGAGCTAGAGTGCGATTTGCGAAAGTTACTTAGAGCCCTGTATGACCCAAGAGGAGCCTGGAGATGTAGCATCTATGCCAGAGGTTCCAAAGTCCCCCCGCATGCCACGACCATAGAAAGACAAGCAAACAATGGGGCCAATCTGGGGATCACCACGGAACCCATAGTCTAGTAAATTGTCAATGGCAGAGAAGGGAAAAGCTGCTACCATGGAAACAAAAGAAGAGGAGGAATATTTGCAAGCCCTGATCGCCCAAATTGAAGCATAGGATGATGAGGTGGAGAATGTTTCCCAAGTACCCTCGGCAATAAAGTTACCCCCTACATCCCCCCATGGAAAGGGATAGCCAAGATACCGAATGACCTGGAGGCCACGAAGAGTGCACTGTAGGCCCCACTTCTTCCAGATGAACTAAGGATTGATGGCTCGCTACTGGGACAGGAACCTAATATAAAGTTCAAAGGCTAGGACCTCAAAGATAGCAAGAAGTTCCCACAGCTGGCCCTGGAGCAATTATTACAGTAGAAATGGTTACACGGTGTGGAGAAGGCCAGGTTACTACATATTCGGTGGATACCCCACTACCACCATGTGCCCATCACAATTTTTGTCATCAAGTAGCTCCTGTGTCTAGTACATGATGGTTATCTCTGGTTGGAGGAGCCAATTCCCATCATCGCTAATTTATTTCACCAAATTTCTCGGCTGCCAATCAAAGGAAACAATCTCGCAGCCATGGTAGGAAAGAGCAGCAACTTGGCCCTCATAGAAGCTATGAAGCCCAAATATAAGCTGGAGAAGAGGAAGCAAGGGTATGTGATAGCGAGCATCAAGGAAAAA
>APFE030381114.1:37375-54538 GCA_000404065.3 Pinus taeda | reverse complement strand
TAGTAATAACATCAATTAAAATTATTAATATAGTAATAACATGAATTAAAAATATTAGTATAATAATCTTACAAAATATTGTTAAAAAATAGTAAAACATAAAACATAAATATGGTTACAAAATAGTGTTACAATATAGTAAAACATTAAACATAAATAGTGTTACAATATAGTGAAGCATAAAACATAAAAGAAACAAACAATATAGTAATAACATGAATTAAAATTATTAATATAATAATAACATGAATTAAATAACGATAATGATTAATATAACAATGTTACAAAATAGTGTAACAATATAGTAAAACATAAAACATAAAACAGACAAAGTAATAACATGAATCAAATAAAGATAATGAGTAGTATAGTAGTGCTACAAAATTGTAAAACATAAAACATAAAACAAACAAACAATCTAGTAATAACATGAATTAAATTATTAATACAGAAAAAACATGAATTAAATAATGATAATGATTAGTGTAATATAATTATATAACAATGTTACAATATAGCAAAACATAAAACATAAACAGACAAAGAATATAGTAATAACATGAATTAAAATTATTAATATAGTAATAACGTGAATTAAATAATGATAATGATAATTATAATAGCGTTACTAAATCGTGTTAGGAAATAGTAAAACATAAAACATAAAACAAAGAAACAATATAGTAATAACATGAATTAATAATTATAATGATTAGTATAATAGTATTACAAAATAGTGTTACAATATAGTAAAACATAAAACATAAAACAAAAAATAGACAAACAATATAGTAATAACATGAATGAAATAAAGATAATGTTTAGTATAGTAGAGTTACAAAATAGTAAAACATAAAACATAAAACAAACAAACAATATAGTAATAACATGAATTAAATATGATAATGATTAGTATAATAGTGCTACAAAATAGCGTTACAAAATCATGAAACATAAAACATAACACAAAGAAACAATATACTAATAACATGAATTAAATAATGATAATGATTAGTATAATAGTGTACGAAATATTGTTACAATATAGTAAAACGTAAAACATAAAACAAACAAACAATATAGTAATAACATGAATTTAAATTATTAATATAGTAATAACATGAATTTAAATTATTAATACAGTAATAACATGAATTAAATAATGATAATGATTTGTCTAATAGTGTTACAAAATAGTGCTACAAAATACTAAAATATAAAACATAAAACAAGCACACAATATAGCAATAACATGAATTAAAATTATTCATATAGTAATAACATAAATTAAATAAAGATAATGATTAGTATAGTAGTGCTACAAAATAGTAAAACATAAAACATAAAACAAACAAACAATCTAGTAATAACATGAATTAAACTATTAATACAGTAAAAACATTAATTAAATAATGATAATGATTAGTGTAATAGAGTTACATAACAATGTTACAATATAGCAAAACATAAAACATAAACAGACAAAGAATATAGTAATAACATGAATTAAAATTATCAATATAGTAATAACGTGAATTAAATAATGATAATGCTAATTATAATAGCATTACGAAATAGTGTTACAAAATAGTAAAACATAAAACATAAAACAAACAAAATATATAGTAATAACATGAATTTAAATTATTAATATAGTAATAACATAAATTTAAATTATTAATACAGTAATAACATGAATTAAATAATGATAATGATTTGTCTAATAGTGTTACAAAATAGTGCTATGAAATACTAAAACATAAAACATAAAACAAACAAACAATATAGCAATAACATGAATTAAAATTATTAATATAGTAATAACATAAATTTAATAATGATAATGATTAGTATAATAGTGTTACAAAATAGTGCAACATAATAGTAAAACATAAAACATAAAACAAACAAACAATATAATAGTAACATGAATTAAAATTATTAATATAGTAATAAGATGAATTAAATAATGATAATGATTAGTATAATAGTGTTACAAAATGGTATAACATAATAGTAAAACATAAAACATAAAATAAACAAACAATACAGTAGGAACATGAAAGAAAATTATTAATATAGTAATAACATGAATTAAATAATGATAATGATTAGTATAATAGTGTTATAGTAAAACATAAAACAGAAAACAAACAAACAATATACTAATAATATGAATTAAAATTATTAATATAGTAATAACGTAAATTAAATAACGATAATGATTAGTATAATAGTGTTACAAAATAGTAAAACATAAAACATATAAAAAAACAATATTGTAATAACATGAATTAAAATTATTAATACAGTAATAACATGAAATAAATAATGATAATGATTAGTATAATAGTGTTACAAAATAGTAAAAGATAAAACAAACAAACAATATAGTAATAACATGAATTAAATAATGATAATTGTTAGTATAATACTGTTACAAAATAGTAAAACATAAAACAAACAAACAAACAATATCGTAATATCATGAATTAAATTTATTAATATAGTAATAACATGAAGTAAATAATGATAATTGTTAGTATAATAGTGTTACAAAATATTAAAACATAAAAAATAAAACAAACAAATTGTATAGTAATAACATGAATTAAAATTATTAATATAGTGATAACATGAGTTAAATAATGATAATGATTAGTACAATAGTGTTAAAAAATAGTAAAACATAAAACATAAATATTGTTACAAAATAGTGTCACAAAATAGTGTTACAATATAATGAAATATAAAACATAAAACAAACAAACAATATAGTAATAACATGAATTGAAACTATTAATATAATAATAACATGAATTAAATAATGATAATGATTAGTATAATAGTGTTACAAAATAGTGCAACATAATAGTAAAACATAAAACATAAAACAAACAAACAATATAATAGTAACATGAATTAAAATTATTAATATAGTAATAAGATGAATTAAATAATGATAATGATTAGTATAATAGTGTTACAAAATGGTATAACATAATAGTAAAACATAAAACATAAAATAAACAAACAATACAGTAGGAACATGAAAGAAAATTATTAATATAGTAATAACATGAATTAAATAATGATAATGATTAGTATAATAGTGTTACAAATAGTAAAACATAAACAGAAAACAAACAAACAATATACTAATAATATGAATTAAAATTATTAATATAGTAATAACATAAATTAAATAACGATAATGATTAGTATAATAGTGTACAAAATAGTAAAGCATAAAACATAATATATTATATATATATATTATAAGTAATAACATGAATTAAATAATGATAATGATTAGTATAATAGTGTTACAAGATATTAAAACATAAAACAAACAAACAATATAGCAATAACATGAATTAAGATTATTAATATAGTAATAACATGAATTAATTAATTATAATGATTAGTATGATAGTGTTACAAAATAGTGTTACAATATAGTAAAACATAAAAGATAAAACAAACACACAATATAGTAATAACATGAATTAAATAATGATAATGATTAGTATAATAGTGTTACAAAATACGAAAACATAAAACGTAAAACAAACAAACAATATAGTAATAACATGAATTAAATAATGATAATGATTAGTATAATAGTGTTACAAATTAGTAAAACATAAAATATAAATTTGGCCAGCCCCATCACCCCACCTTCCAACTAAACATCCCTCAACCCTCCAAACCTTTATGTTTTTTCTAGATATGTAGAATTCAACACATCACTTGACTCAAATCTTTTCCTTTGTTCCCTCGATCCTTCGTCCCCTTGATTCTTCGGTTCCCTTGATCTTCGATCTTTGGTTCCCTTGGTCTTCGATTTTTTGTGTAATGAAATTCATTACCCCAAATCATTAAGCAGGTTGTAGGGGTAACTGTTCCAACCGCCCTTTCTATATTAAATTCTACGATGTTAGATTTCATCAACAACTAGTGCTTTTGGTACGGAAAGTTACTGTTTGTGTGTGGTTTGAACTATTATGCTTTTTACGTGTGTGATTAAATTGTTTGGTTCTTTAGAGACTTTAGGTGGTTTTATTGAGATTTTCTTTGTTTGCGTGTGAATAATTAAATATTTAATCATCGCTGAATTACCGAGACAATCTCATAGACTTCGGGGGCAACCTACCGAGTATACACCAAGCCAGCTTGAAGGGCTATGAGCTCTTGTATCACCTAGGGATAGTAGAGTTGGGTCACCAGAAGCCGTAGAGTCTTCCTCAATTTTTCATCCTGATTATCAAGTATAGACAACGGAGTATATTTCTGAGCCAATTTCACTTTCTGGAGTTACTGGTAGTTTTTCTCCTACTACTAAATTCGCTGAAGAACCTGAAATTTCTGAGCCTGAAACTGAACCTGCTCCTACTCCATCTTCAAGATTTGCTTCTCCAACTTCTAGTGATCCTGGTTCACCTAGGGTAGGAAGTATCATTACCCAAAATCTTCCTTTTGGACTCATTTCTATTGAAGAAATTGTTAGTCCGGACGAAGATATAACTCTCCCCGAAAATCAACCGACTTTAGAACTTACAGAGTGTGAATCAATTTTCTACAGTCCTTTTAGGAGTGACGCTTGGTACGTATTATTAACAAACGTTTCAGAAAACCCAGGTATTAACTTTTCACCACCTCGAATTCATTTTCATCGTACACCCAGAGGTTATTATCCTCCTTTGAATATGTCGAGATTGTCATCCATGTTTTCCCAAACACGAGAAACATTTTTATATGGAGGCCCTTCTATTCCTTCAGGGTATGAGTCACACGCTGGTACTTTTTCAGGAGCATCTCCTCGACCAATTGAACATGAGATATCAAATGGTAATAAAGGTACTCAAGCGTTGAGAATAGAGGAAATTCTTATGATGTCTAGTACTATTTCAAACCCACAACCTCAAGGTAGTCAGTTATCGCCTAGGGGCAACCTCAAGGTAGTCAGTTATCGCCTTGGGGCAACCCCAAGGTAGTCATTTACCGCCTAGGGGGCAACCTTAAGGTAGTCAGTTACCGCTTGGGGGGCAACCTTAAGGACAATACATATTGTCATGATAGTACATACCTCAAGGTCAACCCTAGACTTAGTACATACCTCAATGTCAACCCCAGTATCAATATATACCTCAAGGTCAACCCCAGTTTTAGTACGTGCCTCAAGGTTATCAACCTCAAAGTTAGTACCCAACTCAAGGTTTTCAACCACCTTCTGGTCAACCATTTGTACAAGGAACTAGAAATGTACCTCTCAATTATCAGTCCTACGCTCAACCCGGTTATGTTCCTCAATATGCTCAACCTTTTATGGATACATACCCCGGAATGAACATGGTGTGGGATCCATCTCAACAGACTTTGCAGCCAAATGTGTAGTTATCAAGTCAACCTGGACAACCTTTGGTTTCTGGTCCAACCCAGCAACCTATCCAGCCTACTGTTCAAACTTCTATGCTTGGTGTAGTTCATCAGCCTGGGCCTAGTTCACCTCGAACTCTGCCTCAAACTGCTACTGCAACTATTGTAGCTTCTGTTCAATCTACCCCACCTACTTCTGGAGTATCGATAGCTCTCGTTTCTAGTGTTCCTACATCAGTGCAAACTCCTCAAGCCTCTTTACCACATTCAGGACCTACAGTTCAGACTTTGATTTAGGTGCCTATAGGACAACCTGGTCCAAGTACGGTTGTCACAAGTCAACCACAATTCACTTATCAACCATACTAGGGACATTATCAATTTGGTCCTACAGTGTAAAACCCAGTTTATCAGTATCAGTCATACCCTAGCTATACTTATCAGCAACCTCAACAACCCCAGTTTGGTCTGGTTAATCTTGGTTTTCGGGAGGATATAATATTCCCAATGCAAATCCAATTCTAGGTTATCCTGAATATCCTCCTCCTAGAGTTGGTCTTGTTACCCAAGGTTTTCGAGACCCTAACCGTCAGTTATGTTTTATTGCAACTTTGGATTTACTTGATTGTCATGTCTTACGAACGATCCAATTAACTATCTTCGGTATTGGTCGCCAATGCCTAATAAGTTTCCCAGTGATATCCCGAAGTTTGAGGGTAAGTCGGGAAAAGATCCATCAAATCATGTGATTAATTATCACCTCTAGTGTGCATCTAATTCCATTATCGATGATTCAATTCGTTTACGTCTTTTTCAAGGCACTCTAATTGGTCTTGCTGCCAAATGGTACATTGAGTTACCATGAGGCTCTTCTTATAATTTTAGTTAGTTAGCCACTTCTTTCTTAACTCATTTTCAGTTGCCTATCAAATACGACAATGGCACAAAATTGTTAACTTCATTGAAACAGTCAACGTCCACATATATTTCAGATCATATTCATGAATGGCGACGTAGACGACATTTAGTGAAAGTTTTTATTCTGGATCAAATTTTAGCAGGATGGTTCGTTAAATCATTATTACCTAAAATCACTGAAGAGCAAGTAATTTCTCAGGAACAGTACCTTGACATTGTCTATACGCAATTAGGTACCTTACATGAAAAAATCCTCGACCTTTTGAAACACAATCAAATAACTGCAACTCTTTCAGGGTCTCATGTCGCTGATGGTAGGATTGGCTCAGTTAGTACCAAAAGTAAGATGCCTATTATAACTTTACTAGATTCCCCAACAAGAGACTCTTTCGCTGAAATTCCTGCCGATATCCATGTCGTAGAATCATCTACGGCCAAATCAAAATCCAGTGGTAAAAGGAAGGGAAAGAAGAAAAATAAACAAATCTCAAAAGAGAAATCAGATAAAAATGAATCTAGTGACAAAATTATAAATATAGTAATAACATGAATTAAATAATGATAATGATTAGAATAATAGTTTTACAAAATAGTGTTACAAAATACTAAAACATAATAGTAAAACATAAAACATAAAACAAACAAACAATATAGTAATAACATGAATTAAAATTATTAATATAGTAATAACAAGAATTAAATAATGATAATGATTAGCGTAATAGTGTTAGAAAATAGTGTTACAAAATACTAAAACATAAAACAAACAAACTATATATTAATGATATGAATTAAAATTATTAATATAGTAATAACATGAACTAAATAATGATAACGATTAGTGTAATAGTGTTACAAAATAGTAAAACATAAAACAAACAAACAATATAGTAACAACATGAATCTAAATTATTAATATAGTAATAACATAAATTAAATAATGATAATGATTAGTCTAATAGTGTTACAAAATAGTAAAACATAAAACATAAAACAAACAGACAATATAGTAATAACATGAATTAAAATTATTAATATAGTGATAACATGAATTGAATAATGATAATGATTAGTATAATAGTGTTGCAAGATAGTAAAACATAAAACATAAAACAAACAAACAATATAGTAATCACATGAATTAAAATTATTAAGATAATAATAACATGAATTTGAATTATTAATATAGTATTAACATGAATTAAATAATGATAACGATTAGTATAATAGTGTTACAAAATAGTGTTACAATATAGTAAAACATAAAACAAGTGAACAATATAGCAATAACAAGAATTAAAATTATTAATATAGAAAATAACATGAATTAAATAATTATAATGATTATTATAATAATGTTACAAACAGTGTTACAATATAGTAAAACAAACAAACATAAAACAAACAAACAATATAGTGATAACATGAATTAAAATTATTAATATATTAATACATGAATTAAATAATGATAATGATCAGTATAGTAGTGTTACAAAATAGTGTTACAATATAGTAAACATAGGACAAACAAACAACATAACAGTAACATGAATTAAAATCATAAATATAGTAATAACATGAATTAAATAATGACAATGATTTGTGTAATAGAGTTACAAAATATTGTTACAAAATGGAAAAACATAAAACCTAAAAAAACAAACAATATAGTAATAACATGAACTAAATAATGTTAATGATTAGTATAATAGTGTTACAATATAGTAAAATATAACATAAGAAAAAACAAAGAATATCGTAATAACATGAATTAAAATTATTAATATAAGAATAACAAGAATTAAATAATGATAATGATTAGTATAACCATGTTCCAAAATAGTAAAACAAAAAACATAAAACAAAAAAACAATATAGAAGAACATGAATTAAAATTATTAATATAGTAAATAATATGAATTAAGTAATTATAATTGTTAGTTTAATTAATGTTACAAAATAGTGTTACAATATAGTAAAACAAAAACATAAACACACAAAAAATATAGTAATAAACATGAATTAAATAATGATAATGATTAGTATAGTAGTGTTACAAAATAGTATAACATAAAACATAAAACAAACAAACAACATAGTAATAACATGAATTAAAATTATTAATATAGTAATAGCATGAATCAAATAATGACAATGATTAGTGTAATAGAGTTACAAAATAGTGTTACAAAATGGAAAAGCATAAAACCTAAAAAAAAACAATATAGTAATAACATGAATTAAATAGTGAAAATGATTAGTGTAATAGAGTTACAAAATGGAAAAACATAAAACCTAAAAAAAACAAACAATATAGTAATAACATGAATTAAATAATGATAATGATTAGTATAATAGTGTTACAAAATATTGTTACAAATAGTAAAACATAAAAGATAAAATAAACAAACAATATAGTAATAACATGAATTTAAACTATTAATATAGTAATAGCATGAATTAAATAATGATAATGATTAGTATAATAGTGTTACAAATTAGTAGAACATAAAACATAAAACAAACAAACATGATAGTAACAACATCAGTTAAAATTATTAATATAGTAATAACATGATTTAAATAATGATAACGATTAGTATAATAGTGTTACAATATAGTAAAACATAAAACATAAAACAAACAAACAATATAGTAATAAGTTGAATTAAAATTATTAATACAGTAATAACATCAATTAAACAATGATAATTATTAGTATAATAGTGTTACAAAATAGTAAAACATAAAACATAAAACAAACAAACAATATAGTAATAACATGAATTAAAATTATTAATATAGTAATAACATAAATTTAATAATGATAATGATTAGTATAATAGTGTTAGCAAAATATGTAACGTAATAGTAAAAACATAAAGATACAAAAAAACAAAGCAATACAGTAGTAACATGAAATATAATTATTAATATAGTAATAACATGAATTAATAATCATAATACTTAGTATAATAGTCTTACAAATAGTAAAAAATAAACATAAATAGGGTTACAAAATAGTGTTACAAAAATCGTAAAACATAAAAGCGTGAAACAAACAAACAATATAGTAATACGTGAATTGAAATTACTAATATAGCAATAACATGAATTAAATAATGATAATGATTAGTATAATAGTGTTACAAAATAGTAAAAGATAAAACATAAAAGGAAATAAAAAATATAGTGATAACAATTATTAAATAATAATAATGATTAGTGTAATAGTGTTACAAAATAGTAAAACATAATAGTACAACATAAAAACTATGAAAAACAAACAAAAGAGTAATAAAATTATTAAGATAATAATAAGATGAATTAAAATTATTAATATAGTAGTAGCATGAATTAAATAATGATAAAGATTAATATAATAGTGTTACGAAATAGTAAAACATAAAACATAAAACAAACAAACAGTATAGTATTAACATGAATTAAAATTATTAATGTAGTAATAACATTGATTAAAATGATTAATATAGGAATAACATGAATTCAATGATGATAATAATTAGTATAGTAATAACATGAATTAAATAAAGATAATGACTAGTATAGTAGTGTTACAAAATAGTAAAACATAAGATGAGTTAAAATTATTAATATATTAATAACATAAATGAAAATTATTAATGTAGTAATAACATGACTCAAATAATGATAATGATTAGTATAATAGTGTTACAAAATAGTAAAACATAAAACAAACAAAAAATATAGTAATAACATGAAGTAAATAATGATAATGATTAGTATAATAGTGTTACAATATAGTAAAACATAAAACACAAAACAAACATACAATATAGTAATAACATGAATTAAATAATGATAATGATTAGTATAATAGTGTTACAAAATACTCAAACATAAAACAAATAAACAATATAATAGTAACATGAATTAAATAATGATAATGATTAGTATAGTAGTGTTACAAATTAGTAGAACATAAAGCATAAAACCAACACACATTATAGTAACAACATGAGTTAAAATTCTTAATATAGTAATAACATGAATTAAAATTATTAATACAGTAATAACATGAATTAAATAATGATAATGATTTGTATAACAGTGTTACAAAATAGTACTGCAAAATACTAAAACATGAAACATAAAACAAACAAACAATATAGCAATAACATGAATTAAAATTATTACTACAGTAATAACATGAATTAAAATTATTACTATAGTAATAACATGATAACCTCATGTTGGAACAAAATAGAATGAAACAACAGGCAGATCAACATCGTAGTGAAAGAAATTTTGATGTAGGTGATTGGATATTCCTATGACTACAACCATATAAGAAAATGTCTCTTAACCAAGCTAAGAAGGATAATAAATTATCACCAAAGTATTATGGTCCGTACAACGTGTTGCAAAAGATTGGTGCTATGGCATACAAATTGGAGCTTCCTACAGCTTCTCGATTGCACCCACTTTTCCATGTTTCATGTTTAAAGAAGGTTATAGGCGACAAGCTCCTAGTTCAAACAATATTGCCAGAACTTGATGAGGAAGGAAAAATTATATTGGAATCAGAAGCAATCACAGAGACAATAACGTGACAACTACGAAATCGATCAATTTCGGAGTATCTCATCAAGTGGAATAACTTATCCACTGAAGATTCCACATGGGAGGATGAGAATTTTATATAGAAGCATCCAAAACTACTCAAGTGTTGATGACAACACTTTTTTGAAGGAGAGGGGCATGTTGGGTCCCTATAATACTATTGATTACCCCATTACTATTGTAGTTGTATCCCTTATTAATATTGTTGTACCCTTGTTGTCCCCATATTATTATTACTGTGCCCCATAGAATCCCTCTATTCTTATTTTTTTGGCTTCATATTATTATTGTTAGGTCGGTTGGGTTATATTTTGACTCCTTAGACTCCTATATATAGAGAGGATGTTTTGTCATTTGAATCATCCAAGAATTGTTCATTTATGTAATGTAAAGGAGGCCGACCCCTCGAAGAGGCTGAATTCTAATGCGTTGATCTATCTTTTTCTTGAGCTGGTTTCATAACATATAGGGTGTATTACTTGTAATTCTAGGTTATAAGTTATAAAACACTTCTAGATTTTCTCAATACTTCTCCATGATTCTCTGGAGATGCTGCAACCCCAAACCTCACAGCCATATAAGATAACAGGAGTGAATAAAGTTTTAAGGAGGAACTTTTTTTTATCCCACATTACGAGGTTTTGTGCTTTACAATTATTTTCAAGACCAAAATAAGCTTTCCAACCCCCATTAATCCTTTTCTCAATGCTATGATTCCAAATGAGCTTGTGATGAATATCAATTCCTAGGTACTTGTTAGAATACACTTCCTCCAAGTTATTATTGTCATACATAAAATTAGCGTAAGTGTCCTTCTTGGATTTGATAATCATAACTTTTGTTTTGTCAGTGTTAAGAATCATACCATGGTAGAGCAGAAATCCTTAAGAAGACTGAGTTGCTTATCAATATCAGATGGGCACCTTGCGAGAAGAGCAATATTGTCAACACAAAGAAGAAGGATGACGACTATCCTAGCTAAGATCGTGACATCACATCCTGCTTCTTCTAAATAGCCTTCGAGCTTATCAATGTAAATGCCATTAGGGTAGGGGAGAGGGGGCAACCTTGTTTAACTTCGATGTTACACTTAATATCTTTCAACCACCCCTCATTACTCTTTAGCTTGGCAATTACATTCTCGTATAACCTTATAGCGGCAGTTCTCAACTCAAGAGGAACCTTTAGCTCTTCTAATCCTATTCCAAAGGTTGTATCTAGGAAACATATCGAAAGCCTTTCTAAAGTCCAAAAGAAACAAAAAAAAATTTGGGATTATCATTATGAAATTCCTCGCAATGATCATACGCGTAACAAGGTGGTCTATTGTTGAGTGATCATAATTGTTCGATAATTGGCTAAGAGAGGGCTGATCATAATTGTCCGATAATTAGAGGGGTTATTTGTATCCCCACTTTTAAAAATAGGGATAATGAGGCTCCCAGTCCAAGGTTTAGGGAACCCTTTCTTGACTGCTTGACTGAAAAGCTTGTGGATGTGGGGGATGAGGACAAGACCTCCAATTTTAAGATTTTTGCCGGGTAACCTTAAATGTCCTTAGCTTTCCCATTGGCGAGGCAATTAAACCCAAAATTAATGTATTCTAAAGAGAAAACTTATTTTGTTGTGAGCATGGTTTCCAAATTATCCATGACATTTGGAGATTCATAAAGATTTTTAAGATAGGAATTCCAATCGTGAAGAGCAATTTTATTATTATCTTTAGTCTTCCTAGTCAGAATCTGCCTCCAAAATTTCTTAAGAGCTACCTTAGAGAGATGTAAGAGATTCTCCTACCTTTGACAAATGTACTACCTCTTTTACATTTTAGTTAGGGCTTTCTTTATTTTTATCTTGTCCATTTTAAGAGATTCATCAACAACTTCCTTAATTGCTCTCCTCGCACTTTTACAATATTTGTCATAACATGGATTGGTTTTTCTATTTCTTTGTCCTAATACAAATTAATATTATTAATATAATAATAACATGAATTAAATAATGATAATGATTTGTATAACAGTGTTACAAAATAGTGCTACAAAATACTAAAACATGAAACATAAAAAAAACAAACAATATAGCAATAACATGAATTAAAATTATTACTATAGTAATAACATGATAACATCATGTTGGAACAAAATAGAATGAAACAACAGGCAGATCAACATCCTAGTGAAAGAAGTTTTGGTGTAGGTGATTGGATATTCCTACGACTACAACCATATAAGCAAATGTCACTTAACCAAGCTAAGAAGGATAATAAATTATCACCAAAGTATTATGGTCCGTACAAGGTGTTGCAAAAGATTGGTGCTATGGCATACAAATTGGAGCTTCCTACAGCTTCTCGATTGCACCCAGTTTCCATGTTTCATGTTTAAAGAAGGTTATAGGCGACAAAGCTCCCAGTTCAAACAATATTGCCAGAACTTGATGAGGAAGGAAAAATTATATTGGAATAGAAGCAATCACAGAACAAGAACTCAACAGCTACGAAATCGATCAATTTTGGAGTATCTTATCAAGTGGAAGAACTTATCCACTGAAGATTCCACATGGGAGGATGAGAATTTTATATAGAAGCATCCAAAACTACTCAAGCGTTGATGACAACACTTTTTTCAAGGATAGGGGCATGTTGGGTCACTATAATACTACTGATTACCCCATTACAATTGTAGTTGTATCCCTTATTAATATTGTTGTACCCATGTTGTCCCCATATTATTATTACTGTGCCCCATAGAATCCCTCTATTCTTATTTTTGTGGCTTCATATTATTATTGTTAGGTCGGTTGGGTTATATTGTGACTCCTTAGGCTCCTATATATAGAGAGGAGGTTTTGTCATTTGCATCATCCAAGAATTGTTCATTTATGTAATGTAAAGGAGGCCGGCCCCTCGAAGAGGCTGAATTCTAAAGCATTGATCTATCTTTTATATCTTTTTCTTTAGCTGGTTTCATAACAGATAGGGTGTATTACTTTTAATTTTAGGTTATAAGTTATAAAACACTTCCGGATTTGCTCAATACTTCTCCATGATTCTCTGGAGATGCTGCAACCCCAAACCTCACAGCCATATAAGATAACAAGAGTGACTAAAGTTTTAAAGAGGAACTTCTTTTTATCCCACATTACGAGGTTTTGTGCTTTACAATTATTTTCAAGACCAAAATAAGCTTTCCACCCCCCATTAATACTTTTCTCAATGCTATGGTTCCAAATGAGCTTGTGATGAATATCAATTCCTAGGTACTTGTCAGAATACACTTCCTCCAAGTTATTATTGTCATACATAAAATTAGCGTAAGTGTCCTTCTTGGATTTGATAATCATAGCTTTTGTTTTGTCAGTGTTAACAATCATACCATGGTAGAGCAGAAATCCTTAAGAAGACTGAGTTGATTATGAATATCAGATGGGCACCTTGCAAAAAGAGCAATATCGTCAACACAAAGAAGAAGGATGACGACTATCCTAGCTAAGATCGTGACATAACATCCTGCTTCCTATAAATAGCCTTCGAGCTTATCAATGTAAATGCCATCAGGGTAGGGGAGAGGGGGCAACCTTGTTTAACTCTGATGTTACACTTAATATCTTTCAACCACCCCTCACTTCTCTTTAGCTTGGCAATTACATTCTCGCATAACCTTATAGTGACAGTTCTCAACTCAAGAGGAACCTTTAGCTCTTCTAATCTATTCCAAAGGTTGTATCTAGGAAACATATCGAAAGCCTTTCTAAAGTCCACAAAGCAACAAAATAAATTGGATTTATCATTATGACATTCCAACACAATGATCATACGCGTAACAAGGTGGTCTATTGTTGAGTGATCATAATTGTTCGATAATTGGCTAAGAGAGGGCTGATCATAATTGTCCGATAATTAGAGGGGTTATTTGTATCCCCACTTTTAAAAATAGGGATAATGCGGCTCTCAGTCCAAGGTTTAGGGAACCCTTGCTTGACTGCATGATTAAAAAGCTTGTGGATGTGGGGGATGAGGACAAGACCTCCAATTTTAATATTTCTAACGGGTAACCTTAAATGTCCTTAGCTTTCCCATTGGCGAGGCAATTAACCCCAAAATTAATGTATTCTAAAGAGAAAACTTATTTTGTTGTGAGGCTAGAAATATCATTCTCTAAACCATTGTAAGGGTTAGTTTTATCTAGACTCTTCTTCTTATAGAAGGTAGAATTGATGAATTAAAATTACTAATATAGTAATAACATGAATTAAATAATGATAATGATTAATGTAATAGTGTTACAAAATAGTAAAACATAAAATAAAACAAATAAACAATATAGTAATAATACAAATTAAAATTATTAATATAATAATAACATGAATTAAGTAATGATAATGATTAGTATAATAGTGTTACAAATTAGTAGAACATAAAAAACAAATAAACAATATAGTAATAATACAAATTAAAATTATTAATATAATAATAACATGAATTAAGTAATGATAATGATTAGTATAATAGTGTTACAAATTAGTAGAACATAAAGCATAAAACCAACACACATTATAGTAACAACATGAGTTAAAATTCTTAATATAGTAATAACATGAATTAAAATTATTAATACAGTAATAACAAGAATTAAATAATGATATTGATTTGTATAATAGTGTTACAAAATAGTGCTACAAAATAATAAAACATAAAACGTAAAACAAACAAACAATATAGCAATAACATGAATTAAAATTATTACTATATTTATAACATGAATTAAAATTATTACTATAGTGATAACATGATAACCTCATGTTGGCACAAAATAGAATGAAACAACAGGAAGATCAACATCGTAGTGAAAGAAGTTTTGATGTAGGTGATTGGATATTCCTACGACTACAACCATATAAGCAAATGTCTCTTAACCAAGCTAAGAAGGATAATAAATTATCACCAAAGTATTATGGTCCGTACAAGGTGTTGCAAAAGATTGGTGCTATGGCATACAAATTGGAGCTTCCTACAGCTGCTCGATTGCACCCAGTTTTCCTTGTAATAACATGAATTAAATAATGATAATGATTAGTATAATATTGTTACAAAATAGTAAAACATAAAACATAAAACAAACAAACAATATAGTAATAACATGAATTAAATAATGATAATGATTAGTATTATAGTGTTACAAAATAGCGTTACAAAATAGTAAAACATAAAACATAACACAAAGAAACAATATAGTAATAACATGAATTAAATAATGATAATGATTAGTATAGTAGTGTTACAAATTAGTAGAACATAAAGCATAAAACCAACACACATTATAGTAACAACATGAGTTAAAATTCTTAATATAGTAATAACATGAATTAAAATTATTAATACAGTAATAACATGAATTAAATAATGCTAATGATTTGTATAACAATGTTACAAAATAGTGCTACAAAATACTAAAACATGAAACATAAAACAAACAAACAATATAGCAATAACATGAATTAAAATTATTACTATAGTAATAACATGATAACCTCATGTTGGAACAAAATAGAATGAAACAATAGGCAGATCAACATCGTAGTGAAAGAAGTTTTGATGTAGGTGATTGGATATTCCTACGACTACAACCATATAAGCAAATGTCTCTTAACCAAGCTAAGAAGGATAATAATTTATCACCAAAGTATTATGGTCCGTACAAGGTGTTGCAAAAGAATGGTGCTATGGCATACAAATTGGAGCTTCCTACAGCTTCTCGATCGCACCCAGTTTTCCATGTTTCATGTTTAAAGAAGTTTATAGGTGACAAGCTCCCAGTTCAAACAATATTGCCAGAACTTGATGAGGAAGGAAAAATTATATTGGAATCAGAAGAAATCACAGAAAGAAGAACTCAACAGCTACGAAAGATCAATTTTGGAGTATCTTATCAAGTGGAAGAACTTATCCACTAAAGATTCCACATGGGAGGATGAGAATTTTATATAGAATCCAGAACTACTCAAGCATTGAGGACAACACTTTTTTTAAGGAGAGGGGCATGTTAGGTCCCTATAATACTAGTGATTACCCCATTACTATTGTAGTTGTATCCTTATTAATATTGTTGTGCCCCATTGTCCCCATATTGTTATTACTGTGCCCCATAGAATCCCTCTATTGTTATTTTTGTGGCTTTATATTATTATTGTTAGGTCGGCTGGGTTATATTGTGACTCCTTAGACTCCTATATATAGAGAGGAGGTTTTATCATTTGAAT
>APFE030381114.1:10332-32952 GCA_000404065.3 Pinus taeda | reverse complement strand
GATCATGGTGCATGTGTCCGGATTATAGGGAGTTCAACAAGCTCACTATTAAAGAAAAGTTTCCCATTCCTGTCATTGATGAATTACTGGATGAATTGCATGGATCAATTTACTTCACCAAGTTGGATCTTCATTCAGGATATCATCAAATCAGAATGAAGACTGAAGAGATTCCAAAAACAACATTTAGAACTCATGAGGGTCATTATGAATTTTTGGTCATGCCTTTTGGCCTTACCAATGCACCTTCTACATTTCAAGGTTTGATGAATTCCATTTTCAAACCCTTCTTAGAAAATTTGTGTTAGTATTTTTTGATGATATACTAATCTACAACAAATCTTGGAAGGATCATGTTGAACATGTTGACAGGGTGCTACAACTATTGGAGGAGAAACAATTATATGCAAATAAGATTCCAAATGCTTCTTGGAGTCCATGAGGTGGAATATTTGGGTCATATTGTATCTCATGAAGGAGTTAAGGTAGACCCTAGCAAAATTAAAGCCATTAAGGAATGGAAAAATCCCACATCCATAAAGCATCTGCGAGGATTTCTTGGGTTGACAGGGTATTATCGCAAGTTTGTTAAGAATTATGGGAGAATAGCAGCACCTCTAACAACATTATTGAAGAAAGATGCATTTTCATGGACTCTGGAAGAAACAAAGGCCTTTGAACATCTTAAAGAGGCAATGTGCCAAGCACTGGTCTTAGCTACACCGGACTTCACAAAAACCTTTATTGTGGAATGTGATGCTTTAGTAAATGGAATTGGTGCCGTTCTAATGCAAGATGAAATACCCATTACTTTTGAAAGTCATCCAATCAAGGGAAAGTTTTACACAAAGCTATTTATGACAAGGAAATGTTGGCAATACTCCATGCACTTAAGAAATGGCGACCCTACCTAATGGGAAGACACTTCAAGGTAAAAACGGATCATGATAGCCTTAAATACTTTTTAGAACAAAGATTATCCTCTGAAGAGCAACAAAAATGGGTCACAAATATGTGGGGTTATGACCTTGAAATCATCTACAAAACAGGGAAGCAAAATGTGGTGGCAGATGCACTCTCAAAAAAGGATGAGGATGTGGAAGCATTGTTGTGTGCCAATTCTACTATCCAACCAGAGTGGATAAAAGAAGCAAGGGATGAATGGAATAAGGACAAAGAAGTATGCCCACTTACTCAAAAGTTGCAAAAGGTCCCAATTCAAACAATATTTCCAGAAATTGAAGAGGAAGGAAAAATCATATTGGAACTTGGAGCAGTCACAGAAACAAGAACCCGACAGCTACGAAATCGATCAATTACAGAATATCTCATCAAGTGGAAGAACTTACCCGCTGAAGATTCCACATGGGAGGACAAGAATTTTATACAGAAGCATCAAGAACTACTCAAGCATTGAGGACAACGCTTTTTGAAGGATAGGGGCATGTTAGGCCCCTATACTACTAGTGTAACCCTTTATTGTTATTGGTACAACCCACTTATTAAATTGATGTACCCATGTAGTGCCCATATTGTTACTATTGTGCCCCATAGAAGCCCACTATTGTTATTATTGTGCCCTTACATTATTATTGTTATGTCGGCTCTGATTATCTTATGACCCCTTAGACTCCTATTTATAGAAAGGAGGTATTTTCACTTGTATCATCCAAGAATTGCTCATTTATGTAATATAAAGGAGGTTTCCCCCTCGAAGAGGCTGAATTCTAAGGCGTTGAACTATCTTTTCTATCTTTTCTTGAGCTGGTTTCATAACAGATTGAGGCAGATCCTCCACTATATTATAATTCTGAGTAGCTCGAGCATGAAGGATTAAATGTCAATTTATGTACGACTCCCTTTGGCAGCTTTATAAATAATTCAGGAATAATGGGTGGAACAACTTCTGGTGAACTTGATGTCAAACTACAAGGTTGATTAGTAACTTGGTTGTCTGATGATGATGGATTCCCATAATCTTTGTTCCTTGTCGAAATAAAATCATCATTTTTCTTGTTTGAGATGGATAACATAAGAACTTGGGATATGGAAGCATGATCGACAGCAACCATATTAGTTTCTAGGTTTGGAAATGGATCAGTCAACACCGCTGAGGTATTTGAAGCCTTCAAAAGTTTTGAAATCTCAGATCAATGTGGACAATCTCTTGGATAATGCTCCTCGTTACATATCAAACATGGAAAATGAGGAGGTTTCTTTGGCCCATTAGGGTTCTCAGATGATTTTTTAGGAGTGGAATTATCTTGTTTCTTCTTATTATTTTTCCCTTTCTTCTTGCCCCCTGGTTGCTTTGGATTTTTGCCTTTTTCAAATGACATGGCATTAATCTCCGAGGCAAGAGGTTTGTCATTTGCATTTTGACTAGAAATAGCAAGAGCTTTACCAGATGGGCCCCTTGCAGTTTGCGTGCTTGAGGCACTAATCACACCGTCACCGGCATGAGAGTCCCTATTCGGTTTAGGAGGAGGTGGAATAGAAAATTATGGTCTAGGAGCGTCAAGAATTTTGTTGTAGAGTGTGCCAGACTGAGTATAGATCAAGTAGAAATATTTTACGGACCTGACAGTCTACCTCTTCCACCTGGTCTGATTGCTATAGAGGAGATAGTAGAGGACCCACCATCTAGTACCCCATTTCATTTTGGAACTGGGATTCATTTGTGTCCTTCTACTCCTGAGTTTTGTTCTTTTAATCCTTCTTCATCGCAAGTTCCTGTTGAATTGTTAGGAAATATTTTGGATAAACTAAACATGTTTGAGAAACCATCAACATCTAGGAATGTGTCATCTGATGCAGCTACGACAGAACTTCCTGCTACCATTCCTACAATGTTTGCTAGTATACCATATGTTCTGGCTAGTTATCAATCACTAGTCGGAGTCCACTCAGGGGCTGCTTCGGCAACATGGTCTGCTCCTATTTATTCATTCGGAGTCCCAACTAGTATTTCTTATGTTGAAACTCAACAATTTGATCCTGCATGCCAGTATCAATTTGGGTAGACCAGTTTTCAAAGGTTGGTATATCCTTTAAACACTAGAATGCTACCATATGGAGAGTAGTACACTTTTTCACTATTTCCTCCCGGGCAACAACCATGTGAGAGTTTCCAACAAAATTCAGGTGAAACTGGAATTACATCTAGTGGTTGGATACCCATACTACCAGAACAACTAAGGGTTGTATATCCAATGCAACCAATCCAACCTGTGTCAAATATTTCCACTACACCTGCTATGATGATTGTGTCGAAAGCACAAGCATAGCCTGTTGTGTCTCAACCTCAAATATCTCAGGTTGTGATACAACAACTACTTGTCTCTACGGCTCAATCGCAACCTCAGGTTAGTGCTTCCTTATCTTGAACAACTCAGGCACAAACGGGTATTGTCAATCTACATCTTGGTCAATCTCCCAGTATTGGGCAATAGCAAATGGTCCAACAACCATGGATGGTACAATACCAACAACCACAATTCCAGCAAACCCAACCTTAGTTTGGACTTGGTTTACAAACTCAAACTGGATTTGGTTAATATCAAGCCTATCGAGGACCTGAGCAACAAGGCTTTGTAGGTTATGGATAATCACATTCTCAAAATGGTTATCAACAACCACTATACTGGTTATGTTCAACAACCTTATCAAAGTTACCAACATTAGATAAATTATGCTGGTATGCAAAGACCTACTACTCAGGCGACTCCGTCTTATCTTGGGTATGCTCCACCTAACTTGAATCAATAGTTTGCTTTTGTAGTAACTCTAGAATTACCAGATTTAAACCATTTGATGAATGATCCAATTGCATATGCCCCTTGGTGGCCAGCAATTCCTCATAAAACTTCCCTCCGATATTCCTAAATTCAACGGAAATCCAGGTGAAGATCTATCGAATCACGTAATGAATTTTCATTTGTGGTGCTCATCTAACACCTTGAATGATGATTCGATTAGGGTTTGCCTTTTTCAGAGAACACTCACTGGTGCAGCAGTGAAATGGTATATTGAATTGCCTAGAGCTTCATTTGATAACTTTAGCACACTTGCCACTAATTTTCTAACCCACTTTCAGTTACCCATCAGGTACGAAATGGGAACAGAACTCCTTACCAACTTTAAATAGTCCACAACCACTCACATATTTGATCATATTCATGAGTGGCGATGTCGTTGTCAAATGGTAAAGACGTATGTTCCTGATTATCTTTTAGCTGAATGGTTTATTAAGTATTTATTGCCATCTATCACTTAGGATGTGGTGAAAGGAGGAGTTGTCACTGAAGAGCAAGTCATTGCTCATGCCCAATATTTAGACTTGATCTATACTTAGTCTGGCACACTCTACGACAAAATTCCTGATGCTCCTAGACCATAATTTTCCGTTCCACCTCCTCCTAAATCAAATAGGGACTCTCATGTCGGAGACAGTGTGATTGGTGCCTCAAGCACGCAAACCGCAAGGGGTCCATCTGGTAAAGCTCTTGCTATTTCTAGTTAGAATCCAAATGACAAACGTCTTACCTCAGAGATTAATGCTGTGTCATCTAGCAAAGGAAAAAATCCAAAGCAACTAGGGGGCAAGAGGAAAGGGAAAAATAATAAGAAGAAACAGGAGAATTCCACTCCTGAAAAATCCTCTGAGAACCCTACTGGGCCAAGGAAACCTCCTCGCTTTCCATGTTTGATATGTAATGAGGAGTATTATATGAGATAATGTCCACATCGATTTGATATTTCAAAATTTTTGAAGGATTCGAATATCTTAGTGGTGTTGACTGATCCGTTTCCAAACCCATAAACTAATCTGGTTGCTACCGATCATGCTTCCACATCCCAAGTGCTTATGCTATCCATCTCAAACAAGAAAAATGATGCCTTGATTTCGACAAGGAACAAAGATTATGGGAATCCACCGTCATCAGACAACCAGGTTACTAATCAACCTAGTAGTTCGACAACGACTTCGCCAGAAGTTGTTCCACCCATTATTCTTGAATTAACTATAAAGCCACCAAAGGGAGTTGTACATAAATTGACATTTAACCTCATGCTCGAGCTGCTCAAAATTATAATATAGTGGACGATCTGGCTCAATTGCCATCCGCTATGTCGACACTTGAGGTATTGCAAAATTGTCCTTCCCAAAAGCAGGTTTTATTATCAGCAATAGGTGGAATTGATCCAATCAATTCCAATCTCGTGGCCTTTAATCATAGAGGATATACGCCTCAGTTACCAGCCCAACTCGCTTTCCTTATACAGGTAAAAGCCCTCAATTAAAAATGTCCATCAAACCATCATTGATGAGGGGGCATCTACCTGTATTATGTCAATGAGTTGCTGGAAAAGTCTTGGTTCACCACCCTTGTCATGATCATCAACAACATTAAAAGTGTTCGATGGAAGAACATACACTCCATATGGGACTTTAAGTAACTTGCAAGTTGAACTGGGGGGCAAGACAGTAGAGATTGAAGTCAAGGTCATTGATGGAAACCTTTATTACAATATCTTATTGGGAAGGCCCTAGATTTATGCTATGGTTGCCATTGTGTCTACATATTTTAGAAATATTGCATTTCCCTTCCAAGGTGGAACACCAATCGTTGACCAACTAAACTTTTTTCCTAATAGTTCACAAGCTACTGGAAGCATTCCATTGATCCATGAAAGTTCACAATCACTTCAAAATGTTGGAGTAGGTCTCCTAAAAGACTTGTCTTTAATGGGTACTTTTTCCCTCTTGCCTCCATTTGGTTTTGCGGAAGTGGCCACAGTGGAAACCTGTCAAATGATCTCTTCTACATCATCTGAGTTTAAGAAGAATTCCGACCATTTTGATAGTGAGGATCATCGCGAGGCGTTTCCACCAAGCCCCATCGAATCTCTGTAACAATCAATTTTCTGGGCTTGGGTGGCAAACCCGAATCAACACTCGACGAGTGTTTAGGTAGATAGGTCTTTATAATATGGTACCTCTTCGAATCCTTGGTCTCATATACATTCTACAGACGAAGGAATCATCCAATCAATGATGATAGGAGAGAATTCATGGGAAGATTACCACCATCATTCCCACCTTCAAGATGACAATGAAGATTATTCAAATGACCTCAATCATCCTTCAGTTTTTGATTTTTTATTAAATTCTGTAAATACAGTAGATTCCGAGCGAAATCTGTCCAACATTGAAGAAACTATTGCCATTAATATTTTGACCAAACCTAATATTGTAGAGAATATTCATGTTGGCAAGTCTTGTTCTCCATTAGAACTAGAAATTTACTACGCTCTATTTCACGTATTCAGAGATGTCTTTGCATGGTCATATAAATAAATGCTAGGCATCGACTTGAGAATTGTTGAACATGAAATCAAGATGTATCCAGATGTCAAACCAGTACGACAACGGATTAGACCTATTCATCCGATGAAAGCCACTGCCATTAAAGAAGAAGTTGAAAAACTTTTGCATGCTGGCTTCATTTACCCTGTTCCTCTCACTGATTGGGTATCAAATATTGTTCCTATAATGAAAAACAAGGAACGATTAGAGTGCGCATCGATTATAGGGATGTAAATCAAGCATGTCCAAAGGAAAACTATCCTGCACCCTTCATCGACTAGATTATTTATGAATGTGCCGGATGCGAAATCTTTTCATTCATGGATGGATTTTCCGGATACAATCAAATCAATATTCAGCCACAAGACCAGTCAAAAACTGCATTTATATGTCCGTGGGGCACATTCGCATATCGTAAATTACCTTTCATTTTGAATAACGTAGGGGCAACATTTCAGAGGGCAATGAATTACGCCTTCTATGACATCAAACACATCGTTCAACCATATCTCGATGATCTGCCGGCTCATTCGTGAAAATAGACTAATCATCCACAACATTTAAGAGCCATATTTCTATATTGCCGACACTACAAGATACGACTCAATCCGCACAAATGTGTGTTTTGTGTTGGTTCTGGTCGATTGCTTGGTTTTGTATTTTCTAAGGACGAAATTCAACTCGACCCATTTAAGGTTCAGGCAATCCTTGACATGCCTCTACCTTCAAATTTGCTTCAGATTTAGAGACTCCAAGGGAAAGCTAACTTTTTGAGGAGGTTTATTCGACATTATGCTAAACTTGCTAAAGGTTATACACGTATTTTGAAAAAAGGAGTACCCTTCCACTGGGATCAGGTTGCGCAAGCTTCCTTTGATGATTTAAAAGATTCCCTGATAAAAGCATCAATAATGTACGCTCCTGACTATCAAAAAGACTTCAACCTATATCTCGCCGCTGCAGATACAACCATCACCATGGTTTTAGTGCAAGAAGATAATGGAATAAAACATCCTATATATTATTTAAGTTGCAATCTTAATGATACAAAAAGAAAGTACTCTTATGTCGAAATGTTGGCTTTAGCAGCCAAGCTGTACAAATATTTTGACACTATTTTCTCTTTTACAAAACTACTATTGTGTCAGATTGCAACCCAATGACCTACATTCTATCGCATCAATTACTAGGGGGAAAATATTCCAAATGGATAGCCATTTTAGAAGATTTTGATCTGGAATTCACCAAATCCAAATCAAAGAAGTCTCTCGTCTTTGCAAAGTTACTTTGTGACCTTCCCTAGTCATCCAACGATTTAACATCCCAAACATCAATCATGGATGAGACTCTGTTTTTCATATCATCAAGTGATCCGTGGTACGGGGATATACTGGTCAATCTCCAAACCCAAACTTTTAGGCCTAACACCTCTCACTCTGAACAGTGGCGTACTCGATCCCAAGCCAAAGACTATCTGATTGTTGGTGATACACTTTATAATGGCAAAAGTGTCCTCAGACACATAATTTTATTAATCAGAAAAAATAATTACATAATATGATTTTGCAAGAGTTTACACCCGAACAACCAAACACTCTTGCAATGAGCTATTTATAAGCTCCATGTCCTAAACTTACTCTAATTATGATCACTTTATTAAGTAACAAGTGTCCATTTACAATAAATGCTATTCAAAACAAATAGCTAACTAATCTCCTAAATAGAGCCTTAAGATACGACACATTTGGAGAGTTCATATCTTTGTTACAACAAGTATACTAATTCTAATTGTCTCCATTAAATAATTAATCATTTAGAATTAATAATTATTAATTAATTTCTTAAATTAATAATATTTTATTCAATTTTTATAACCTATGTAATTAAATTATTTTGGATCATCTAACATTCCCCTTATGATCAAAGATACTACAACAAGATACCAAGTTTCATCCCTGAAACTAGTAAAATTTATGTCTTCCAAGCGGTTTCGTGAAAAATGTCGGAGATCTGATTCTTCGCGACATGGTAAAAGCTATAAGGACAATGAGAACTGGCTTAAGACTCGGTCAGATGAGAGATCTGATATGATGATACTTGGTGTCCACATGCTTTGTCTTTGAATGAAAAACTGGGTTCTTGGCAAGTTTGATGACTGACTGGCTGTCAATGAATAATGATGTAGCTTTTGCCTGAGAAATGCCCAAGTCCTGCAAAATTCGGCGCAACCAAACAATTTCATATGCTGCTTCCCATGCTGAAATGTACTCTGCTTCTGTTGAAGAAGTGGCCATTGTAGCTTGTTTCTTACAACTCCAAGATACTGCTGCTGACCCCATATTCATTAAATAACCTGATGTTGATGCTCGATCATTAATACTCCCAGCAAAGTCGACATCAGAATATCCACCAAGTACAAAATTTTTAGTCTTTGTGTAAAGAAGACCAAAACCTTTTGTTCCTTGGATATATCGAAGAACTCTTTTGGCTGCATTCCAATGGCTATCTCGTGGTTCCTGCATAAAACGTGAAAGAATATTGACTGCATAATATAGATCAGGACGAGTATTTGTCAAATAAATCAAGCTGCCAATCAACTGTCTGTAAGTAGTACTGTCCACCTTTCCCCCCCTTCAAATTTTGAAAGTTTCAAGTTTTGCTCCATCGGGGTGAGAACGGGCTTGCAATCCTACATGCCAAATCGCTGAAGAACCTCTGCTGCATACTTACTCTGAGAAATGAAAATATGATGTGGACGTTGGAAGACTTCAACTCCAAGATAGTAGTGAAGTAATCCCAAATCTGTCATCTTAAAACCAGCATGTAACTCCTTTTTCACCTGTGCAATATGATCATCATGGGTGCTAGTAATGATCAAATCATCTACATACATAACAAGAATTACCAGATATTTTCCCTGTTGTCACACATACAAAGTATCATCAGATTCACTTCATTGAAAACCAACTTTCTTAAAGTATTCATCCATCTTTGCATACTAAGCTTGGGGAGCTTGTTTTAATCCATATAAAGCCTTGATCAATTTGCAGACTTTATGTTCTTCTCCTTCAATTTCAAAACCTGGTGGTTGGGTCATGTACACTTCCTCCTGTAAATCCCCGTTGAGAAAAGCACTTTTCACATCCATTTGATGAACTTTCCATCCTTTATGAGTAGCCAATGCAAGTGTTAATCGGATGGTGTTCCATTTAGCTGTAGGAGCAAAATTTTCCTCATAATCAATGCCTTCCTGCTGAGCAAAACCTTTTGCGACAAGTCGTGCTTTATACTTTTCAAGTTCTCCCTTTTGATTATACTTAATTTTGTAAACCCATTTGCATCCTATGGGTTTAACATTTGCTGGACAATCAACAAGTTTCCAAGCGTTGATATCAATTACTGCGTGATATTCTTCTACCATAGCCTGTTGCCATTCTTTATGTTTTACTGCTTCTTTGTATGTGGAAGGTTCAGTAAAATCACTTTCTATCAAGGCAAAATTTCCTTCACTTCTATGTGCCCTTCTGGTGCCTGTTTTATTCTGCTTATCAGGCTTTACATCTTTCAAAAGTTGAACTGGCCATTTAGGTAGTTGGTGCTCACTTGTTTGTGCTTCTGTAAAGTCTCCATCATTGTAAAGAGGATTAATATAAACTAATGTTCGTTGTTCAGGTGAAGAATGTGGTGAATCACTGTCAGTAGAACTGTTGTTGCTTGGAGATGCGGCTGAACTGCTAGAAGACCCAGATGATGTTGGTGATGTAGATGGACTAGATGATTCATCTTCAGAGGAAGGAAAATCAAGTTCATACCAATTTGGTGAATTTGGTTGACTTTGCATTTTTCCATTTCTTTTACTTCCTTTAGTTTCGAACTTTTGAAGAAGATTTTCAATTTCTTTAGCACTCTTACTCTCAGTTTCATCAAAAATGACATCCCTGCTCATAATGAATTTTCCATTGGTCAAAATACGATACCATTTATTCTCATTAGAATAGCCAATCATTGTGCACTTTAAACTTCTTGAGTCAAGCTTAGTTCGTTTTTCTTTCGGAACTAAGGCATAACACACTGACCCAAAAAATCTAAGATGTTTAACTCGAGGTTTGAAACCAAACCAAGCTTCATAAGGTTTGATTATGTCCAAAGAAGCAGTTGGAGATCTGTTTCTTAAGTAGACAGTTGTATGAATTGCTTCCACCCAATATGTTGGACTTAACCTCTTGAAAGTTAACATGGATCTCGCCATTCCTAACAAAGTGCGATTCATTCTTTCGACTACTCCATTTTGCTGTGGAGTGTAAACATTAGTAAGATGTCGTCTTATGCCATTTTCGCTACAATAAGTTTTGAATTCATTTGAAGTGAATTCTCCCCCATTATCTATCCTGAGAGTACCTATCTTTTCTTTGACTTCATTTTCAACAAGTTGGCAAAAAATTTTAAACTTATCAAATGCTTCTGACTTGTTCTTCAAAAAGTAAACCCAAGTCATTCTACTAAAGTTATCAATGAATAGTAAGAAATATTTGCATCCACCAAAGGAAGTTTGTAGTGTTCCACAAACATCACTGTGAACTAGTTGTAGCCGCCTGTTTGCACGCCATGAACTTGTTGGAAAACTTTCTCAATTTTGTTTTCCATAAATGCAAGCTTCACATTTTGCATTTTCCCTTTTGAAAGTGGGAAGTCCTTTAACCATTCCTTGTTTTTGCAATTTAGAAAGACTCTCAAAATTCAAATGTCCATATCTTACATGCCATAGTCTTATAGGTGAAATACCTGTACTCACTGCCCCTGCAAAATCCGAATGCCTTGGAATAACTATCCCTTTCATCTATAACAATTTTCCATCTTCATATCCTGTCATGACAGTTTTCAAACTTTGTTTAACTGAATTAATCTTTACTAAACCATCTTCCATAATCACCTGATGTCCTGCTTGTCGAATCGTGACTAAAGAGAGCAATTTTTTCTTAAAACTTGGTACATACCATACATTGGAAATCATTTTTTCTCCAATGCCAGGGAGAAAAAATTTAACTACTCCTTTTCCATAAGGAGTATGTTTTGTATCATCAGCAAGAAAAGTGGAATTAAGTTGGCAATGTTGAAAATTCCAAAAAAAATCACGTCGACAAGTCATGTGTTGAGTTGCCCTGGAATCCAAGATCCAGGCATCTTCATAGTCACTTCTAAGATGGGATGAAAGTTGTGATGCTAGTGAGGAAGTGAAAACATATTCTGAGTTATCATCATCTTGATCATTTGCAAATTGTGCTGAATGATGCTGAAACTTGGGAATTTTATTAAGTGAAGTTCGACAATCTTCAGCATAATGGCCAACTTTGTTACATCTGCGACACACAATTTAACTTAAGTCTCTTCCTCTTCCTGAAGATTGTCCTCTGCCTTTGCTTTGACTTCTATGTTGAGATTGTCCTCTACCTTGATTATTATTTCCTTTTCCTTGAAAATTGCCTCTTCCTTGGTTGTTTCCTCTACCTTGAAAATTATTCCTTCCTCCTCTATTAAAATTGTTTCCTCTACTTTGGCTTCGACCTCGAATTTGTACATTATGTGCTGCTTGATTCTGATTCCCTTTGCCTCTGTCTTGAGAACTATCTGCTGATGATTTACTAGTGCCAGCCTCTGTGAGAAAAACATCTTCACCAACTTTCTTCTTCTTCCCAAAAGTTTTATCATGTTGAGTCAACATTTCACAGAGTTCATCAAACTTTAGTTTCTATAATTTCCCAGTTACTTGTAGAGTCTCCAAAAAATGCGTGTAGGAAGAAGGAAGTCCAAAAATTACAATTGTGACCATAAAGCTATCATCAATTGCGAGAAAAACAGCATTAATAATTTCCTGCCTAATATTCTTAAGTCTTGAGATATATTCAAGAACATCACCGCCTTCAGTTAATTTTTGTTGCAACAATTTTAATTGGAGATCAACTTTTTTTGATTCAGGCTGAGTATCAAAGAGGTCTTTAAAACTTTTCAAAGTAGACCATGCATCTGTAGAATTTTCTATATGGACATACATTTCATCATTCACACAAGATTTAATAAGAGCTAAGGCTTTAGTATTCTTTACTTCCCATTTTGCTAGTGCAGCTGCATCTGTGGGTTTATTCGGCTTAACATCTCCATCACATATACCCTGCCATAATTCATTGTAAATGAGAGTGCTTTCGATGAGACGATGCCATGTTTTATAAGATTTTGTGCCTTCAAGTTTGTCAGAATCAGAAAACAAATTAATCAACTTAGACATTGTAGTGTGAAGACTTCACACCACAAATCAAGCTCCAAAAAAAACAAGATGTGCAACACAATAGCAACACACGATGCAAAAAAAAACAAACTATTGGGGCTTGGCCTTGACCCTCGAATAGTCATCAAAACAGGAGAAAATTGACTGAGCTTTGCACTTGGCTCTAGTCAATTTTTCAAATTTTTACAAGGCAACTTTCAAAATTTGACTTTTACAATGGTGCTTTTGCACAATCTCGTAAAAAAAGTTACCCCCCCTCAAAGTAAAATCACTTTGCGTTACAATGTCACACTTATCTCTCCACAAACAAATTACAAAAAAAATCTCCTTATTACTCCAAATACAAAATAAGACACTTATATCTCCACAAAATATTCTTCAAATTTACAAAATGTAATGCACCTTATCGCTCCAAATACAAATGGAAACACTCCTTATTTCTTCAAATACAAAGAGCGAAAAACCATAAATTCCAAAATTAAAAAAATCACCAGATCTCTCTCCAAAATACAATATGCATTAAATTAAAAAAAAAACTTTATGATCAAGCTGATAGGGGACAGGCTTCACTCTGGCATTACGCTGGTAGGCTTCATTGATTGGCAAACTGGAAACATTGCTCCACCATCTTATCCTTCAATATTATCTCTTTGTTGAGCGCTTTGATGGCCACACTTTGTCCCGTCTCCACGTGTGTTTTTTTTGCAAATCGATCTTTGGCAAACGAGTCCTCTTATAACCCAACCAAGCTCATACTTTCCAAGTCGTGTGCATATAGGCCAGTCATGGGGATTTAATTTAGTAAACCAACTGATATTGGAAGAAGATCCAATATGATAGATCTACTGTTGGTGGGTATTTTTTTGTTTTAAAAAACTCAATCATGGCAGAAGCGACCTCAGGCTTCTGCAGCAAGGGGAGCTCTCACCGTCAACCATGCAGCTACTTCAAAACAAAGGAAGCAAGTAAGGAGAGTCATTTTCTTGGAAGGCGGATCCGTTCTGGTCAGGAACCATATGAGGAAGGACTGGTTGTGTGTTCAATTCCTGGTTCGATGACAATATGTACCAAATTGCGTGCTAATTGTTTACAAGAAATGAGGTGCACTGAAGTACTAAAAACGTCGACAAAAATTCATCTCCAACCTTTCGGTGGTGGATTTGCTGCAAAACTGGACTTCTGAATGGAATGCCTACACATGAATTTTCGGTTAAAAAAACTACAAGAAGTTTGATCTGTGCTGCAAGGCCCCGGGGACAGAACAAGATCTGTCTGCCACGGGAAATACGTTCTTGATGTTATTCAATTGCTCCCGGGAGCGTGCGGTCTGTTACCTTCTTCGTAACCTAGAGGTTGTGCCGAACTGGGGAGATTTGGTCCACAGATATACAACAAATCTATATTTCAAATTTAGTTTCAAATAACAAACTATGTCACTGTTACATAATAGTTAATCCATGTACAGGTATATACTGGACATCACCATTAGGTTTCAAACACGATCCAAGGGCATGATAGGCCAAAACTATAGATTCTCTCACAAATTTCAAATAGAATCTCAGGAAAAAGGAACCATATATCAAATTACTATAATAAAGAGATATGCAATATGCTATATAAGCCTGCAGATGCGTCCCTTTTTTCCAGAATTATTTACATGCTCACATTCATCAATCCATTCGGAATACACGTTAATGGGCATGCTCAATGCATTTATTGAGATGCTGAAACTCTCTTGGCATATCCTATAGGAAGCCTCCTCAATAATATCTTTCCAATCCATGCGACATTCCACACTACTCTCGTAGTTGCAGAAAGGGCCGCTGAAAACTGTGCTGAGCTTTTCACACAGAACAAGCCATCGAATATGACACTAAAATGGTTTGAAGAGGAGAAAATAACAAAATTTCAAGACACAACAATTTGATAATAATACAAAAAATCGATTTCCAGATTTAAAAAATATAAAATCAATAAAATAATAAAATTTCTTTTCTTTTGAACACAAACTGGACAATTTCATACCAATCATTCGCTGATCAATTCAATAGAGTTTTCCAAAAAATTGGAGAGCTGGAATCTCCTCTTCACATCCACTGCAGCATTACTGGAGCTCTGATACCACAATAATGGTAGAAGTGTCCTCAGACAGGTAATTTTATTAATCAGAAAAAATAATTACATAATTGATTTTGCAAGAGTTTACACCTGAACACCCAAACACTCTTGCAATGAGCTATTTATAAGCTCCATGTCCTAACTACCTCTAATTATGGATCACTTATTAAATAACAAGTGTCCATTTACAATAAATGCTATTCAAACCAACTAGCTAACAAATCTCCTAAAATAGAGCCTAAGATACGACACATTTGGAGAGTCATATCTAGTTACAACAAATCGCTAATTCTGAAAGTCTCCATAAATAATTAAACATTCTAAAATAAATAATTATTAATTTAAAATCTTAAATTAATAATTATTTTATTCTAATTTTATAACCTATGATAAAATTTTATTTATGGATCATCTAACATTAGTTAAGTTTAGATTAGAGTGAACATGGACTTGGAGAGGGCTAACCAGGGTTTGCCAACAGTTTATAGAGAATTCACAAGTGATAAATAAATGGAGAATTGTTTCCTTTACTTTAGAGCAGAAGGAGAAAAGGGAGGGACCATGAGTACCTCATTTTCTAAGATTATTAGTTGTAAGAAGTTTCCCCTTGAGCATGGTCCATATGAAAACTTTGATTTTTGGGAGACTTTCAGTTTTCCATACTAACTTCCAGAGAGGCCAAACAGGTTGTTGATGATCTTCTTGTAGTTTCCCATACCCAAAATTAATTGGATATTCATGGCCTGTTGGATTCCATTTGAATTTCTCTTGTTGTCTGAAGCTAATTGGAGCCACTCCCTTAATATGGTGAAGAAGAAGATTCCATTACTGAAGAAGCTTGGGGGGGAATGCTAGGGGATTCCAACCATCCGATGTATTGTCTTGTTGATTCCAAGAGGAAATTTGATCAAGAGTTAAGATGCATTTTCTTTTAAGACAAGTCTTGGGAGAGAGTATGCCCTGAATATTAGAAAGGGAAGGATTTGCCATGATGCTATCAATCCAAATATTTATGTCTTTCCCTCCTCCAGGGATTTTGGAGGTATTAGATTTGATTAAAAGCAGATATTTTTTGCAAAGTTTCCATATTTCAGAACAAGGCTTGCTAGGTAGTTGTGAAGTGAGAAGATGGTGTCGAGAAGAGTTGACATACTTGTACTCAAGCACTTGTTTCCACCAAGAAGCTTCAGTTGAGATAAGCCTCCATATGAGTTTTTCTCCTAGAGAAATGTTCATCTATCCGGGAAGCCGAATAGAAGTTCATCCATTGTCACAGGGAGATGTTACTTGATTCCAATTAACCAAACTAAATTTTTTGGTCTTTGTTTTTCCTCCCTACCACAAAAAATTTCTTATAATTAATTCAATTTGATTTTATATCCCAGATGGAGCTTTAATAATTGTGAATTGATATAATGGGAGGGATGAGAGGATTTATTTAATCAGGGTTATTCTCCTAGCCAAATTGAGTCATTGCATTCCCCAATTATGTATTTTCTTCTTCATTTTGTCTATTGTGGCATACCAGACCTCAACCTTCACAATACCTTTGGATATTGATAAGCCTAAATTCTTGAAACGAGACCAGCTTGGATTGAAAAGGATACCAAAATTTTGGGAAATGCATTGAAGAGTTCGAATAGGGAATTTCCATCTAAATATATTTCTATTTTCATTATTTATAATACCACCCGAGGCCTCCAAAAATTGATCCATAATGACTTTAAATCTTCTGGAAACAGTGTAGGAGAGTCCTCCCATGAACAAGGTATCACCAAAAAATAGAGAATGATTCATAATCTTGACTACTCTACTAAATTGGATCCTAGTAATAAGACTACTCCTACTGTTGTGTTCTAGCTTCCTTCTTAGAGATTCAACCATTATAATGTAAAGAAGGGAGAAATAGGAAAGCCTTGCTTGAGGCCCATGAAAATTTGAAATTTTTTTCTAGGTCTTTGATTAATTAAGGGGGCTATCCATCACCTTTGGATACATGATTTTATGAGGTCAATGAAGTTTGTATAAAAACTAATTTTTTGGAGGATAACTAGGAGGAATGAGTGGCTAACTCTATCAAAAGCATTGACCATATCAAGCTTCAAGATGAATCATTTCTCATTTCTGGAAAGACTAGAGTGGATAGCTTCTTGGAAAAGCAAGATATTGTCAACTATTTTTCTATTTGGAACAAAACCACCTTGTAGTATGAATTGCATAGGGATATAGGTCTAAACCGATGAAAAGAGGTAGGCTTGGTTTCTTTAGGAATAAGGGAAAGGAAGGTAGAGTTGGTATTGACTCCAATTTTGCATTTTTAGTGAACCCAATGAATCATATTTAGGATATATATTTTTAATGAGCTCCCAAAACAAGTGGTAAAAAGAAATAGAGAAGCCATCTGGCCCTAGAGCTTTGTCAGGGTGAAAATCCAAAATTGCATTTTTGAGTTCCTCTTCTTCTACAGGCTTAATTAAATCAACATTAGCCTCATCTGAGACTAAATTTGGGATGTGCCTTATGAATTATTCATAATTGATGGTCTCTTATTCAACAGATAATAAGGATTTTAAAGTGATGGTTCACTTCTTTAATTTCTTCCTGTCCTTTGATTTCAGAATTCCCTTTTCCCGTAATTAACTCAATGTGATTCTTTACACTTGAAATTTCGGTAAGGTTAAGAAAGAAAGTAGTAGTATTGTCATCAACCTAAATCCATAAATTCCTAGATTTTATTCTTCGAGTTTCCCCCTCTCTTCTATTAGTTTTGTATATTTCCTAATATATGTATTTTTCTTTTAGTTGCATTTCTTTTGTGACCTCTCCAGTCTCCATACTTGCCTAGAATTGTTCTAACTCTGATTGAAGCTTAGGTTTCTTTTGTTCTGGATCTTTGTAGTGGGATTTGACCCACTCTTTGAGTTCAATCTTGGATTTATTTATCTTAGTTTCCAAAATGTAGCTTGGAGATCCATAATTACGAGTTTCCATGATGAAACCACCAACTTCCTGACCTCTTCGATTGTAGACCACAAAGGATTATATTAAAAAGGGAGTGGACCTAAATTTACATTTTCACCAAAGCTAAGAGAGATGGGCTTATATCAGAAGCTGCAGTAGGCATAATTTTTGAAGTCACTGGTTCAGAACTAGAGATGAGGCTGACATGAATTATTAATATGTCCAATCTTTCTTTTATATTGTCTGGACTTGTTCTTCTATTACTCTAGGTAAATTTACCATTCTTTGGGATAATATCCATTAGATTTTGGGCTTTTATTATGCTATCAATATTATCTCTATATGGATCTGGAAGGAAGCTACCTCCACACTTTTATTCTGAGTTCAAAATCAAGTTGAAGTCACCTCCAAATATTATATTTGTATTGTCTTCTGAATCTAACTGATCAACTAAGGATTTCCAATATTGTTCCTTATATCTGTAATGAGAGAGGGCATGGATATTGAAAATGATGATTTGAGCTTCATAAATTTTGTTTCTGATTTTTGTTTTGATCAAGTGTTTCTCCTTAAGCAAACAAATTAGTTCACAAGAAGAATGTTTCCACATTGTGTAAATACCTCCAAAAGCTCCTCTAACACTTATTGCTATTCCTTCAAAGTGATTTATTTAGAATTATTTGATTAATTTCTTGGTCTCCTGAAGTAGAAGGATACTAGGGAATTCAGTTCTCATAAGATCTATTGCTGCATTTACTTTTGAGGAGTTCCCAAGGCCTCCACAATTCTAGGAGACCAAATTCATTATTTACTATGTGATGGAGCAGAGGATCCTTTTCCTCCCACTTTCTAATTTAGAATTTACTTAGATCCTGCACCTTTGTCAATATAGGTGTCCATTGGTTGTTGAGTTCCCATGGCCATGTCTTTTTGCACTACTACATTTCGTATTTCCTTAGTTGTTTTCCTTCTAGATTTTTTGTGGTTCTTAGGATGATAAATTGTTTTTTTTTATTTATTTATACTGATGATCCTTTCAAAATAAGAGATAAGAGGTATTGAAGGGGACGAAATAGAGGCTAGAAGAGGAAGAGGGAGAGGGGGGAGGAAGGGAGCAGGAGGAGAGGAAGGGGGGGGCAGGTGGGTGCAAAGCAAGGGAGGGATCTAGGATGAGATGTTATTCATCAGCGTGTGTAGAGGGAAGATCAAGAGGAGAGGAAAAAGAGGCAAAAGGATTGGAGTCTAAAGGTTGAGAAACCAAAGAGGAGGGGTGGGAGAAGCCCGGGGAGGGGGATCTGAAAAGGAAGGAGAAAAATGTTTTGTAGGCTTGTTTCGGGATTTTTTTATGTTTGACAAGTTCCCATTGAGCTTCTTGTGTTTCAGTTATTTCATCTGCTTCTCTCTTTGGACATATATTTATGAAATGACCATATTCATGACATACCTTGCATTTAAAAGGAAGTTTCTAGTAATCCAATTATTGAATGTGAGCCAAGTTATTAAAGTTGATCTTGATAGCCTCTAGAATTCCTTTGCCCAGGTCGACTTCCACACAAATTCGAGCACAAGAATGCATATTTTCTTTTGGCTCACTTCTGTCAATGTATTTTTCGAAAGTATTGCTGATAGATTTTATAGAATCATCTCGCCAACAGTGAAGGGGAAGGTGAGGAAAGCAAACCCATACCATAATTACGTTAGGGACATTGAGTTTACGATAAAAATATGGAGTCCAAATATAGACCTCTAGTGTCCATGAAATAGGGACCATTTCTAAAGATTATATCTCAATCTTCCTTAGATTCGAAGTAGAAAGTGAAAGTGAAGTATCCCCTTCCACAAAAACAAATAAATATTTGGCCTTGGGTTTTGACAGCCCAGTTTCTTTCCACCCATTTTGAACTGTCTTTGGAGAAGGCCAGAGGACAGTGAACTGTCCAACTAGACTCTGCTCAGCCAGAGAAAGAGCTACTTTGTGAGGCATAAATGGAGGAAAATTGATTTAGGATATCTTCCATCCTTTTGACGAACATGGAGACTGAAGGGCGTTCACGGGGGGTCCCAAGAGAGGAAATAAGGTCGGAGAAAGCTAAAGAAACAACATCAAAAGGGGTCGCATGAGCAGGGCAAGCCCCCTACGAATCGGACTCCGGAGGGGCCATCAGAAGAGAGAGTAGAGGGAGAGTCAAGTTCGTAGTAGCTCAGGGGGAGGGCGTGATGCGAGGGATGTTTTTGTGTTAAATATTAAGATTAAATTCTTGACAAGAGAGGTAAAGTCATGTTTACTATATTTAAATTATAGTTCTTGCAACATTATGTAAATTAAAAGGAGGTCTTATGCATGTATAAAATGTTGATTACATCTTTATATGGACCATAAGAGAAACACATGGGCTTACATGGATGCATGAGAGGTTTTGATTTTTTCTTCATGGATTATGGAATAATGTTGACTTTTATTTTCAATGCTAAGCATAAATAAAAGTTGAATTAATAAATATTTTATGGTTAAATTAAATGATAAGTAATGTGATCATAATTAAGAGGCATTTGTTTGACTTTCAAATAGACTTGGTGATGAATTTTTCTTTCCTATTTAGATGATGTAATTTAATAAATATCTATTTTTATTTATTTATAAGTAAATTATTTAAAGTAGACATGTCTTTATAAGTTCAGTAATAATAAGTGATATGACTACATAATAAGGTGTTGTGTGTGATATATTGTTAAAATTTATCTTGCCCAAAATGATCATTGAAGGTCACGAGCCCAAGCCATATACGTCATGTCACTAAAAGTCACAAGCCTAATACATATACATCATGTTTTTGGTTTAAAGGACATAAATTGTATGATACAACAATGGCGTGAAAGGCACACTTGCAATTTTTCACAATGTTTGGTGTGTGATTAATAAAACCCATAAAACTCTAATATGATATCTTTTCTCTATACAATTGCCTTCTAATTTCACTCTTATTTTAACATTTGAACTAAGAACATTTAACAAAGCAAAAGATTTTCACAATTCAATTTATAAATACCATGACACCATGGAGGTTTGTAGCAAGGAGCTCTAAGATCCAGGTAAGACACCTGGAGTGTGTATTGTAGGACAATAATTAGATGTTCTCCCTCTCTCTGGACTACCATGGTTGAACCATATTGTATAGGTCCATCATTTTCTCCTGCTCCTGTTGTTGCTACCTCTGCTGACATTTATGCTATATGATTAACACATAAAATACATCACCCTCATACATAAAATACATTTTTTTCATTAAATGAAAAATGTATATATTAATATGGAGACATAACTTACACTTAAAAAAAAATCATCGGTGTGCCAAAAACACAGCCATGCACCAGCTTCGATGCATTGTAAAACACAACCGCACCAAAACCGGTGCACACACATGTATGACGCACCGTTGTTGGTTCACAAATTTAATATTTTATAGCGACACATCACACTTGCGCACCGGTGTGCATGCATAACCTTTTCGTATCGATAAAAAACATTCACATTATCGAACGCACCAAGATATAACTATATTTTTAAATATTATTTTTGTAGTGCATTTGGTAAATATTGAATGCACCAAGCTATAGCTATATTTTTAAATATTGTTTTTGTGGTGCATTTGGTAAATATGATCGCTTCGTGCGTGCATAACATATCAAACACACCACATTTGTGATGGTGACTAAAAGGCATTTGTTTGACTTTCAAATAGACTTGGTGATGCATTTTTATTTCCTATTTAGATTATGTAAAATAAATATTTATTTTTATGTATTTATAACTAAATTATTTAAAGTAGACATTTATCATTGTGAAAATGATGTAATATCATCTAGGAGACCATGAATTTTAGTGACTATCTTATGATAAGTATGTGGAAAAAATAATATTTTGAGTTTTTCATTAAGAAATAACCAAATATATTATTT
Organism: Pinus taeda; assembly: GCA_000404065.3. Classification (NCBI taxonomy): domain Eukaryota; kingdom Viridiplantae; phylum Streptophyta; class Pinopsida; order Pinales; family Pinaceae; genus Pinus; species Pinus taeda. The sequence goes on along the minus strand of APFE030381114.1, from coordinate 11,266 downwards.
GTGAAAAGTTTAAATCTAATATAGTAACATTTTTTGTATTATTCTCATATTTATTATTAAAAAGAGTTAAATTTAAACCAGTACAATAGCAAATAAAGAACCAAAATAATACCAAAATGTTATATCTTTATTACTAGAAAAAAATTCACTTGCCTCTTTAAGGGAGAATTTGCAATTGAGCAAATCTCGAACTACAAGTAACTCCAAAGCCTTATTTTATATTTCTTGATCCCCATCTTTAGAGAGACAAAATTTCTAATTTAAAGTGGTAAGAGTTGCTATAAATATTAAATTTAAATTGCTTGAAAATCTCATAACTTTAGTAATAAATTAAATTTTATAAAAATAGGGTTTTTTAAGTTATATTAAATCTAACTATGTTGTCTGGTAAAGTTACATTTAAAAATATAAAATAATATTTTAAATAAAAAAATTTAAAAAAAAAAATAGTAATACAGAAATTAATGTCCGCCATAATTACAATACTCAATTACAGCGTATCTTATATAATTTATATAAGAGATATAAAGTAAAAAAAGTTTAAAAAAACAAATAAATAAATAAATAGCTTTTATTGACAGGAAAATCTATGTAATGAGTAAAAAAATATAATTTACCTTTTTACTACAAGGAAAAATGTAATATTTTCACATGAAAAGAAATAGTATTATTGATATTACATTATGTGTAATTCTTTACCTTTTTACTACAAGGAAAAATGTAATATTTTCACAAGACAAGAAATAGTATTATTGATATTACATTATGTGTAATTCATTTTACGTTCCATTTACAAGTGATATTTTAAACAAAAATATATTTATAACAAAAAATATTTCATTGTCCATAAGTAAAATATTTCAATGTCCATATTAAATAACATAATTTTATATATACTTTATATATAGAAAAATAAAGTAATTTAAATTGAAAA
>APFE030381098.1:84256-115611 GCA_000404065.3 Pinus taeda | reverse complement strand
TACTCAAGCGTTGAGGACACCGCTTTTTGAAGGAGAGGGGCATGTTAGGCCCCTATACTACTAGTGTAACCCTTATTGTTATTAGTACAACCCACTTATTATATTGATGTACCCACATAGTGCCCATATTGTTACTATTGTACCCCATATAAGCCCACTAATGTTACTATTGTGGCTTCATATTATTATTGTTAGGTCGGCTGGGGTATATTGTGACTCCTTAGACTCCTATATATAGAAAGGAGGTTTTGTCATTTGAATCATCCAAGAATTGTTCATTTATGTAATGTAAAGGAGGTTGCCCCCTTGAAGAGGCTGAATTCTAAGGCGTTGATCTATTTTTTCTATTTTTTTTGAGCTGGTTTCATAACATTGCAAGTCTTTAACATAAATATGTCAAGAAATCTTTAATATGTTCTAGGCATTGGTCTCCCCCTTCAAACATAGGTTGTCTCTACGAAGCTTTCATATCTCCTGAAGCACTTTTTCTACAATTTCTAGAAAAAGCAGCAATAGGTTGAATGTTTACTAAAGGAGTTAGTTCTTGAGATAAGATTTAATTATTTATTGTATTTTGTTGTAGTTTTAGGAGAGAATGATAATTATTGTAAATATGAGAAGGTTCAAGAGTATTTTGGAAGAATTGAGAGAATTGTGGGTTAATTAGATATTATATAGAGATAAGGTATCAAGTGAGAGTTTTATGGATCATGAGATATATTATGGGAGTTTGTTCAGGATCTAGTGCCTACTTTGGGTTCAGATATACTTGTATAAATCTAGGCGAGCCCATGATGCATGTACATGTGTAAGTGAGTTAAAGAGAGGAATGAGAAACCAAAAGTTCTCCTGTAAATATTTTATTTATTAATTAATTATTTATGATATTTATATGCATTCTTATTGTGCGGATTTTCAGCTTTATTATGTGTTTGTTAACTAGTTAAGTTGTAGGCCTTATGGCTTGTGCATCATTTTTGGTATCAAAGCAAGAAAAACCCATGTATATGATCAAGTTGCTCGCATTGTGTGTCATAGAGGTGGAAATGACCTCTTTCTATATTCTTTGAACATGCGGCAAAAACATTAGTAGAAAAAGGAAGGAAAAATTCATGTTGTCTTACATTTCCAACAAAAATGCGGTGGAAATCATGTTGGTGGATGGAAGGTGGATAAACTTGGTTAGTTTTGTCCATAGTATATGGTGAAACCATTGAATGAAGTCTACAACATTGTTGTTTCCTTTCATTGCCGCATTTTATAATATATATAATCACAAAAGCTTGTGAGAGAACAAATGCTAATAGAGCCTTCCTGAAGCTAAGATGTGAGAGTAAAGCATGCATGTGGACGATAGAGGGAAGCTTTTATGGTACAAAAAATGTAAGGTTTGATGAAATATACAAACCTTCAAAGAATTAAAGTTATTGGAAGTAATATATGCTTTAACCGGAAACAAATTCATATCCAAAATATATTCTAGGTGGTTTTGAATGAGAATTTTATTTGCCTTCCAGTTCTGGAAGGCATTCATTCATGTACATGACATTATGTCATTTAGTGTTCCTTTTCGATGATAAGAAGTGAAAATTGATCTATTATGTTGAAGTTGTTCTGCACATGAAATTTTTTAGCCTAGAACACATTCCCCTGATTATGGTTTGGTTGTTGCCTCTTGAGCACTATGTTGTTGTCTCAAATGGAAGTTGACTGATACATTGTGCACCCTTTGTGTAAATTACTATTGCATGAAGGAAGAAAGTCATGATCCATGTAACGTAGGGTGATGTGTGCTAAATAAATAGTTGAGACAATACCTGCGAAAAATGTTAAAAATTACAACATTGTTACAACTCAGACTTGGTGATTCATATGGAAAGGATGGAGGAAATATTGATGAATGTTTGACCAATATTGAACAACAAAAAAATTGATTAGAGCTGAATAAAATCCATGAAATCAAGAACCAAAAGAGAAACATCAACAACTCATGGTAAGCTTATACTTTTGTTCTGAATGGATGGATACATTTTTTATTTGAATGAAACCATAGTTTTTATGGCCAACGATTATGGGTGAATGTGCTCATCTTCAAGGAGACTACGTGCGAAGGAAATTGTCTTTGAGTTTTCAAAGATGTAACTTTATAACACATCTTTTCGTATTATTTCTTTCCACTCTTAAAAATAACTCACGTAAAACTTTTATTTAACAAGGAATGAGTGGTGAAAGTAAATAGTAAAGTTAGAGGTGTTGTATTAAAGGTGAAAGTGAATAGTAAAGGTAAAGGTGAAAGTAAATGGTAAGGTAAATTGATATTTTAAAGCATGGTGGTTTTTGTCAAGATATTGGATAAGTGATTAAGGAATGAGAAAATTATTTGATTAGAATAAATGTTGAATGATAAAAGGTGACTTGTCACACATGGTTTTGAGTGGGTGATATATGGTTTCATAAAACCATGTGTGGGTTTGAGAATGGATAGATTTATTTATTCACAGATTGTAATGATGGTAATATATAAAATGGTATATGCACATAGAAAATCATGAATGGTGGTACTTTAAAAATAATATTTATGGTTTGTTAAAAAATACATAGAGATCAAGCCACCCTGCAAGTAACAAGTTGAGTAGGAACGGGAAGGTGTCACAGGTCTCCGTAAGGATTTCGGCTAAACTTTTGTTTTCACCCTAGTTTACCGCAGCCTGTTACCATTACTGCAGGAGTACCCATATTTGAAAACAACATTTCTTGTTTTCCCGTTCCCGACCCTTTTGTCATTATTAGGATGTCTTCATCTACAGGATTATTGGGAGTATCACTGGACACGGAGGTGGTGGATTATACTGACGACCCTCAGCCTGATCGCGTTATTTTTGGGTACCCTAATTTCTCTGGCCCTAGTTTCTCGCCGGACTGTTATCCGCCTAGCTCATCGACTGTTGTCACCTTGTCGGGGCATCCATCGGGTTTACCTTCAGTAGGGACTGCCGTCCCATTTACCTCTGGCCTGGAAGCTCCTCCTCTGTCCCTTGGGACCCTTCACATACTGAATACTATAGCGCCTCCGTCGCTCCCGTTCGACCCAAATCTGCCCATTTCCTCTGCCTTTGCCGTGATGACTGCAGGACCATCTCCAATGGTAAACCCACCACCATCTAGTACCCTCCATACGCCATCTGAGTGTTTCGAGACTCTGACAGTCAAGGTTCGCTCTGGTAGATCCACCACCCGAGATGGCTCCCCGGATCCATTAGCGAACCATCCATTTTCTCCCCGTTCACGGAAAAGAAAATCTAAGTGTATGAAAACGACCTCAAGGGACATCACAATCCATTTTGGAGAGACCTTGGCAATAGGGGAAGTAGCAATCATGGCCAACACTATTCTGGTGGGTCACGTTCGGGGTAGGGCATATTCGGCATCTAGGCTTATTCTATGGGTCAAGGAAATCTGGGGCGGCATTCTCAAAGAATTACTAGAGGTTCAAGTACTTCCCAGAGGTTGGTTCATGATTCATTTTGCGAAAGAGAACTACACCGATCTGGTGCTCACAGATATTGGCACATTGAGATGGCTCCTGTTCTTCTTAAGAGATGGAATCCCCTGTTTCATCCCGAGCGAGAACAAATTGGGGTCGAGCCATTATGGGTTCGTTTGCCAGGACTCCCTCTCCAGTACTGGTGTGAGGAGGTTTTCATTAGTATAGGGAATGCCCTAGGGACATACCTTGATCATGATCGTACCTTCGTGGAATCAAGGAACAGAACCCTAGCCCGTATTCTTATGCATTTGGATACTCGCGAGGGTCTGGAGGAGAAGATCACACTGCATTGGGGGGAACTACACCAAGGTACAGATTCTAGATTATGAAGGGGTTCCATACCAATGTTGGTGATGTCACAAGGTGGGGCACCTTTTCAGGGACTGCCCCCTCAACAAGAAATCAGAGGATACCCCCATTGCATCTACGATACCCTCCATGACTGTATCTCTGGCTCCTCAGTGACCTCCTGCATTGGGTCCATCTCCCTCGGCCCACATGTCCCAACAGGTAACGGTCACCGCCCGTAGCACTTGTTCACCGCCCGTAGCACTTGTTCAGGTACTTCTCTTTCTCCCCCCTCCAGTTGTTTTTCTCTTTGCTCATCCATGCATGTGCCCTCCATCTTTGTTGCATATTGCACTATATCATCTTTGCCTGCCATTGCACCTTCTACCCCCTCTTTGCACTCTCTATCCACACCTTCCATTTGACCATCTTCATCTTGGGGGTCACAGGCTCATCACTATAACTTACGCCCCTACACTATTACCAGGGAATCCCCATTAAACTTTGTCGGTTTGGGTCTTGCCATCCCCGGTACTACCCCCATGTCAGTTCGGGGAAGAAAATTAGATCTATCTAAAGCTATCCGACGCATTGGAGCTGAAGTTGCTTCTAGCCATCAATCTACTCTTGATGGGGTTCTTAGAGCAACAAACACCCCTACTAGCATTCCCCCATGAAATACCTCTCTTTTAACTATAGGGGCATGGCTAGTGCCTCCAAGAAACTAGCCCTGCATAGACTTTTTGAGATTGTTCCTGTCGATATCATACTACTGCAAGAAACCCTAGGCCTGGCCAATCTTATTTTTGATACATTATCCTCCATATGTCCGGGGTGGATTTTTCTCGGCTCTTGATTCTCCTGGGCGATCAGGTGGCCTAGAGATTGGATACAACCCCAAATCCATCATATTACAAGCCTCCTAGGGAGGTCAGGGTTTCAAGGGAATAGATCTCTTTTTGGCGGATCTTTGGTATAGCCTTCGAGTCATCAACATATATGGTTTGTGTCAACAAAGGGAGAATTTTTGGAAATATTTGCTTGGTCTCTCTATTTTCTCTGCTGAGCACATCATTATTGGAGGAGATTTAAATTTCTCCCTAGGGTATGGTGAATCTTGGGGATCTATGGCACATGTGGACTCGATCACGGGCTACATGACTAATCTCCTGGCTAGACATAATCTGATCGATGTCCCTATGAACAAACCCCTCCCCACTTGGCAGAATAGAAGGGTGGGTGAGGCTTCCCTAGCCTGTAGACTGGATAGATTTATCATGAAAGAGACCCTAATTCAATAGTTGCACCACTATAAACAATGGGTGGGTGCTGGGGGCATATCAGATCACTTCCCTATATACCTGGAGATCACGAGACCTACTTAAAAGCCCAAAGCTCCTTACAAGTTCAATCATGTATGGCTTCAGGACCCATCTTACATTCGGATGGCATTGGATTATTGGGTTGCAAATTTGATTGATAGATCAGACTCGCTTGCAAAAGGTTTTTGCACCAATCTATCCCAGCTCAAGCACATATCCATCAAATGGGCCGGAGATAAATATCAGAGGGATAATTCGACCCTTTTGCACATTGAATCAGAACTTTACTCCCTACTAGATGAGCGAGGTTTTGGGTTTGCTACAACTGAACAAAAATCACACCTGGTGGAGCTTGAAAGTCAGAAGTCTCAGATACTAAAAGACAGAGAGGAATCACTTCACCTCTGAAGCAGAGCCATTTGGTTAAAAGCAGGGGATGACAACACTAGGTTTTTTCACCATTTTGCAAAAGGTAGAAAAGTCACAAACACTATCTGGAGCATGCTGATTCCAAAGGGAGGAGAGGCTGATACTTTTAGAAATCTCTCTCACCTGGGATCCTCTCACTTCAGGAACCTCTATAAAGACCCCCCTGGCTTGACTATTGCAGATATCATACAGATTGCTGGATACTTCCCTAGATTTGTAAATAGGGAAGAAGCTGAGGCATTATTTGATCCTGTGACACCTGGGGAGCTAGAGGGAACATTGCAATGGTTCAAAAAGGATAAAATCTTGGGGCTAGATGGTTGGACCATTGATCAGCATCTGAATCTCTATTTTATGAAGCCGCAACTACCACATGCTCATATATAACTAACTACTCTGTATCTAGCAACCAAGCTACTTACGCTTATTATTTCGACCAGCCTGGTGGGATTAGTTCGACCAGCTCTCCTCGGTTTCAACCAACTATTCTACATTGCTTTCTATGATCTACTCAGTCAGGACTTGCTTAGGGTTGTGGAGGAATGCCACATATCTGGGACCTTGTATAATTCCATCAACTCGACTTTTATTGCTCTTATACCTAAATCGGACTCCCCATCATCCTTCAATGATTACAAACCCATTTCCCTCTGCAATTGTCTCTATAATATCATCTCCAAGATCATAGAAAATCGTCTCCGCCCTATCCTATCTCGCCATATTTCTCCTCAACAATTTGCATTTCTTGAACATCGCCAGATTCATGGAGCTATTGGCTCTACCCAGGAAGCCATTCATTCAATTTGGACTAGACACCTTAAGGCCATCACCCTTAAAATTGACTTGGAAAAGGCTTTTGATCGTGTCAACTAGCTTTTCATTAAGATGCTCCTCATTCATCTGGGTTTTCCTCACAATTTGATTACTTGGATCATGGCTTGCATCACCACCCCCACTTTCAGTGTTCTCATAAACGAATTTGCATCTCATTTTTTCCATTCAAAAAGGGGACTCAGATAGGGCCTTCCACTATCACCCCTACATTTCTTGATCATCATGGATGGACTCAGTCGGTTGATTGCATCTGCCAAGAGAGACGACGATCTTTGCGGCCTCAAAATATCGGATGACTACTTTCTCACCCATCTTCTATTTGTGGATGATGTCATTATCTTTCTTGATGGCAGTATCAAGGACTCCCGTACTTTTTCTAAGATCCTCACCCTCTTCTCATAAGCTACTGGAATATTATCAAACAACTCAAAATCCACTATTACTTTCACTCGTACCTCTATTCATGAATCCCAATTTGCTCACCACCTATTTCCTTATCACATTAATCCTCTAGATCGAGGTCTAAAATACCTGGGATTCTAGATCAATCCTATCAGCCAGAAGATTGTTGACTAGACATGACTTGTATAAAAATTGGAGAAGACGCTAAACAATTGGAGCCACCGACATCTATCTAGAGCTGGCAGACTTGTATTGATAAAATCTGTCCTTGAGGCCATGCCCGTCTACTGGATGGCTCTCGCTTGGATCTCGCGAAGCATATTGACCAGACTACAACAAATATGCAATATATACTTATGGAATGGAAATTAGGAAAAGAGGATCTTGCATGGGTGGGCTAGAGCAGGATAGCATCGCACAAGAAATGGGGGGGCTGGGCTTTAAAAGATCTACCCTTATTTTCACAGGCTCTCGCAGCAAAGATGGGGTGGACTTTGCTCACGGGACAAAATCTTTGGACCTACATCTCATATCACAAATATATTTGGCCTATGAATATTATGGAATGGATTCGGCTACCTAACTAGACAAAATTCGGCTACCTAACTGGCCAAAAACTGGCATCTCATCGGTATGGAAGGCCTTACTTCATTCTCTACCTCTCATTAGGGAAAATCTGGTGTGGAGAATAAACGATGGACATTTGGCTCGTATTGGACTTGATCCATGGATAAGTAGTAGGGATAGGCATCTACTCTCCAAGGAGCTCATACAGCATCTACACTCCCATGAGATTACTGTCCTAGCAAACATTGTAGATCCTCTAAATTCCACCATACTTGTACAACGATGGAAATCTGCTCATCAACTAAACCTACCACAATGTTGGCATCAAGAATGGAACGATTACACCACATCCCTTCTTGAATCACACACTAGGATCAAAGAAGGATCGGATGAGCTCATTTGGCACTACTCTGACAGCAGTATGTATACCCCAAAGTTGGGCTATCAAGTGTTGATTCCACACAAAGTGTTGGATTTGATTACTTTCTCACGGAAGGCTATCTAGAAGCTCACAGCACCACCTGAGACAAAATTATTTTTCTTCTGTATATTAAAAGACAAAGTCTACATAGGGGAGTATCTCATGCACCGAGCCATCTATGGGCCTACCTGTTGTACACTATGTAAAAATGCTACTGAGTCGACTACACCTCTTTTTGAAGTGTACAACCATGATAGAATTATGGCAAAACATATCAACAGGTATCAGATTTTCGGGCACATGGGATGGCGATGACATTATCCGAGCATGGGAGAGCTGGTATCACAGGCACAGAGGATCTACATTATAGAGCCTCCCAATTAAAATCAGCTAGTACCTATGGCTGGCATGAAACTAGAATATTTTCGACAGCAAACGAGCTAGCTTGTCACACACATCTGCTCTCATCATATCAGCTTTCAACGATATGCCTGAGCCACCCCAACCGCATATCCGTAGGCCACATGACCCCCCGCACATCGACAAAAATGTCCCTTGGTCTTTTTGATGGTACAGCACAACAGCAGGGATGTGGCGGGGGCTTCATCCTCTATATCAGCGAACAACACTACTATAAAGTTCGAATGGGCTTGGGGATTGGTTCAAACAATTTTTCTGAACTCATCTCACTTCGCCATATCATGCATTTCTCATTGAATCATAATTGCATGGTCATTCACATATACGAAGATTTGAAGATCATTGTAGATTGGTTCAATAATGTCACTACATGCCACACTCGCACACTCATTGATATATTGGATGATATACACAATATGAAGGTTCTTTGTAAACATATCTACAGGGAATATAACAGTAGTGCCGACGAATTATCCAAAGCGGCCATGTGACTTCCCTGAGGGGAGTGGTTGATTCATGAGCAGCGAGGGACAAGCTTTCCAATATTACCAACGACCATACATAGACCCTCATTACCACAGGGTAGAAAGCCCATGCGCTGAACAACAAACAAATTTTTGACAGTCATTGTATAGGTTTTTGTAATTTCATGAATGGACAAGGAAGAATATGAATGGCCCTGTGTGGAAAATATGTATATATCAACAGAACAATACTTATATGAGCATCCTGCGTGATGTAATCTAGTAAATACGCTAATGTTTTTTGAGCATTTGTTGAGCCTTTTTACAAGCTGAGAACTATAGCATATGCACCCATGTGCATCTACAATATGTAATTTTTCTAACATAAATGAAATATTACGATTTTTCCACTGGAAAGAAAGAGAAAATCATGAATGGTATATATGTACCAACAAGAAATTATCAAGATACCTTAATTTTCATATGGGTTGAAATCTCTCTATAATTAAATGAAGAGTATGTGGTGGTGAACATGATAGAGAAAATAAATATGACAATAGATAGTTATTTTCAAGTTTCAAGGAAAAGGCATATAGATGCCATAGCAGTTAGCATAAATGATGAAGAATTCAAGAAAGAGATTGTGGAGTTGAGGGCACAATGGTCAATCAAGAAATTGATTGCATGAAGACAAAATCGCAAGTTGAAAGTTTTGTTAAGGGAAGCAGAAAAGCTCTAAATAATTGAGATGAATGTATGAATTTGTGAACCATAACAAGGACCGATGCTTGGTGAAGATAGTGATGATGCTAAAATCAAGTCTATTGATATGAACGTGGGTATGATTACCACAAATGGCACCACCAACTGCTTAGAAGATACACATATGATGATTGAATCATCGATGGGAGATAACAATTATGTTGGTTTCAAACCTAACAATTGGTGTGTTGTAGATGATGGAAAAAATATTAATTTTTTTTCATCCGAGAATGAAGACCAATCTTTTGAAATGATTTCTGAAAGTGACTGTAAAATTCTCATGGAATGTAAAGAACCACAATTTCTAGAAAATATGTTGATGAAACTTGAATCTAAGAAAGTTGTAGATAAGGAAGAGAAATGTTCAAGTAGTAAAACTGTGGAATTTGAGATAAAATGTAATTTGAAATTTAATGTTAAGGATGATGAATTAATATTCCAATCTAGTGACAATGAATTTTAGTTGAAATCTAGATTGGATATTGAAATTGAAGAACTAAGGAAACTAATGGAAAATGAACATAATCCAATATATTGCAAGATGAGGCAGAACAACATGATAAATTTGACTGCGTGAGTATACATCAACAAAGAAGGAGAAGAATTGCAGCATAAAATTTAGAAACCTGGTGAATTAAAAGTCATAAATATTGAAGAAGAACAACAAAGAATTGATCATCAACAAGAGACTAAAGTTTGGGATCCTGGAGAAGTTTTATCAACTTATGAAGACATATGGTTGGGAGACCATGATGTTCTTGTCTAATGCAGGTGCATCTAACCTAGGGTTGAATTTTCTCTAAAGGACTTAGATTCTTAAGTTAGGATTTAATTATTTATTGTATTTTCCTATAGTTTTAGGAGAGAATGAGAATTATTTTAAATGTGAGAAGGTTCGAGAGTATTTTGGAAGAATTGGGAGAATTGTAGGTTAATTGGATATTATCTAGAGATAAGGGATTAAGTGAGAGATTTTATCAATCATGAGAGATATTGTGGGGGTTTGTTTAGGATCTAGAACCTAATTTGTGTTTAGATATACTTGTATAAATCTAGGCGAGCCCATGAGGCATGTATGTGTGTAATTGAGTTAAAGAGAGGAATGAAATGCCAATAGTTCTCCTATAAATATTTTATTTATTAATTAATTATTTCTAATATTTATATTTGTTTTTATTATGTGGGTTTTCAAGTTTATTACGTGTGCATTAAATAGTTGAGTTGCAGGCCCTATGTCCTGTGCATCATTTTTGGTATCACAAAAAGTAAAATATGTGTATATGATCGAGACACTCACCTCATGTGTCGTAGAAGCGGAAATGGCCTCATTTCGTATTCTTTGAATGTGCAGTGAAAACATCAGTAACAAAAGGAAGGACAACTCCATGCTGTCTTTCTTTTCCAACAAAAAAATGGTGGAAATCAAATTGGTCATTGGTAGGTGGATTGACTTGGTTACTTTTTTCTGTAACATATGGTGAAACCATTGAATGAAGGTTGCAACATTGGCTTTTCCTTTCATTTGCATGTTTTTATAATATATATAATCACATAAACTTGTGAGCCAACAAGTTCTAATAGAGCATGCCTAAAGCTAAGCTATGAGAGGAAAGCCTCCATGTGGATGATAGAGGGAATATTTTATGGTACAAAAATGGTAAGGTTTGATGCAATATCAAAAGCTTCAACGAATTAAAGCTATTGGAGGAAACAAATGCTTTAACTAGTAACAAATTAATATCCAAAATATATTGTGTGTGGTTTTGAGGAAACAAATGCTTTAACTAGTAACAAATTAATATCCAAAAAATATTTTGTGTGGTTTTGAATGAGCAATTTTATTGGAATTCCAGTTGTGAAAAGCATTCATTCTTGTACATGTAATTATGGCATTCAATATTCCTTTTCAATGATAAGAGGTGGAAATTGAGCCCATGAAAACTTTTACCTTGGGAGAACTAGTTTCTTGGGATTACACTTTGCTTTCCCCTCATGAGCACTATGTTATTGTCTCAAGTGAAAGATGAATTACACGTTGTGCACCTGTTGTGTAAAATACTGCTGCACGAATGAAGAAAGTCTTGACCCATGTATGCTAGGGTTATGTGTGCTAAATGAATGGTTGAGAGAATGCCTGGAACCAATGTTAAAATTTACAATGTTGTTTCAATTTAGACTTGGTGATTCATAACAGCAAGATGGAGGAAATATTGATGAATGTTTGACTAATACCGAATAACACGAAATTTGATTAGAGATGAATAAAATGCATGAAATTGAGGACCAAAAGAGAGACATCAAAAACTCATGGTAAGCTTAGGTTTTGGTTCTAAATTGATGGATAGGTTTTTGATCTGAATGCAATCATAATTTTTACGTCCAATGATCCTTGGAGAATGTGCCCGGCTTCAAGGAGATTATGTGTGAAGGAATTTGTCTTTGAGTTTTCATAAACATAACTTTATAATGAACTTTGTCATATTATTTATTTCCACTCTTAAAAATAAATCACATGAAACTTATATTTAAGAAGGAATAAGTTGTGAAGGTAAATAGTAAAGGTAAAGGTAAATTGATTTTTTAAACCATGCTAGCTTTTAAGAAGATAGAGGATAAGTGTTTAGTGAATGAGAAAAGCATACACTTAGAATAAATTTTGAATGATAAATGGTGATTTGTTGCACATGTTTTTGAATGGGTGATATAAGGTTTCATAAAACAAAGTGTGGGTTTGAGAATGGATAGTTTTATTTATTCATGAGTTGTAATGATGATAATGTATGAAAAGGTATATGGACATAAAAAATTATGAATGGTATATATGAACCAACAAAAAATTTTCAAGATACCTTAATTTTGATATGGGTTGAAATCTCTTTGTAATTAAATGAAGAGTATGTGATGGAAAACATAATGGAGAAAATGAAGATGACAATAGAGAGTCATTTGCAAGATTCAAGGAAAAGACACATAGATTCCATAGTTGTTAGCATAAATGATGAAGAACTTGAGAAAGAGATTGTTGAGTTGAGGACATGACTTAATATGTTGATGGAGCTACTACGGAATCAGAAACATGGATGAATAATAAAGAGGAAGACTAGATGGGCAATCGTGTAGTTGATTTCAAGAAGATAAAAGTGCAAGTTTAAAGTTTTGTCAAGGGAAAGGGAAAACTCGAGATAACTGAGGTGAATCTATGCATTTGTGAACCAGTTAAAGGATTAATACTTGGTGAAGACAATGATGATGCTAAAATGAAGTCTGTTGATATGAACATGGGTTTGACTCCCACCAAAGGCACCAAAAACTGTTTAGAAGATCCACGTATAATCGCTAAATTGTTAATGGAAGATAACAATTATGTTGGTTTTAAACCTAGCAATTGGTGTGTGGATGCACGATGTGTTGCAGATGATGGACAATATATTAATTTTGTTTCATGTAGGAATGAAGACCAATATTTTGAAATAATTTCTAAAAGTGAAAGTATAATGGTGATGAAATGTGAAGAAGTGTTACAATTTTTAGAAAAGATGCTCATGGAACTTGAATATAAGAAAGTTGTAGATAAGGAAGAAAAATGTTCAAGAAGTAAAAAAGTGGAATCTGAGTTAAATGTAATTTTCAATTTAATGTTAAATATGACGAATTGATATTGCAAGCTAGTGATAGGAAATTTAATCCAAAAACTAGATTGGATATTGAAATTGAAGAACTAAGGAAACTAATGGAAGAAACACATAAACCAAGATATTGCAAGATGTGACAGAACAACGTGATATATTTGATTTCTCAAGTATACTTGAACAAATAAGGAAGAGAATTGCAGCATAAAATTTGGAAACCCAACGAATTAAAAGTCACAACCATTGAAGTAGAACAAAAAAGAATGGATTATCAACAACAGACTAAAGTTTGGGATCCAAGAGAAGTTTTATGAGCTTATGTAGACATATGGTTAGGAGACCATAATTTTCTTTAAGCCAGGGAGTCTAATTCAGGTGCATCTAACTGTTACCGATCCATTTGTGCACATCACTGAAATCATTCAGATTAGCACCATTATGACTCATCAAACCCTAATTCAGTTATTACATGCCCTAGACAAGTCACCACTTTGAATTCCTCCTTCCCTCAGAGTTTCTTGGCCTGAATCCCTTCATGTCAGGGTGCTTTCCAAAACACTTAGACCCACTTTGACCTACACTAATTGAGTTTGTGGAAAATCATCATAGAGTTTTGGGAATATTCATTATCTTTTGGAACCATTTAGACGATTCCCACACTTATCATCTCCTAAGAGCTCGAAATTGGGTAGAGAATGAGTTAGTAACCTCCTATCCCCTCATCCCTTCCTCCATGGAAACTAACTCTAAGTTTGGAAGGCCATTCAATACCCTCATTTATAACAAAATGTCCTCCATCTTCTTATAAATTGAGCACTCATCTAAGTGATCAGGGGCTGGACTTTGAGAATTTGTAAGGAGATATTGTTGGTGTGAGGATTGAGATTATAAGCAAGTATTGTTATGCTTCCAGAGTGTTGTGCTACTGATGTGATGTTGGTTGGAACCCAAGATGGAAGAGTGAAAATGGATGAAACTTCATGGTTGTAATTCTTCCTTCTACTTAATAAGGTTGTTTACACCTTTTTCCATATTCGTATCTTGATATATGATGTTTATATGTGTGAATGTATCTAATTCCATTTACTTATGGTCAATAGATTTCTTGCTTTGATTGGTTCTTTTTCTTCTATTTATGCTTGCAGGTACCTTTTGAGTGAGTTAACTTCGAGAAGGAGTGATGGGAGCCATACAAAGGATACAAAAGTAAAGCGAAAGAACAAGTAGGTCCTTTGATTCCCTTGTCTTATTTATCATCTATAGAAAAAGGATAAGCACTTTAAATCTGTTGTTCAAGGTATAACTACCTACCTATGGAATTAGTGTTATCCGTATATGTAAAATTCCACATAACAAATTGGCAACTCCACTGGGGAGTAATCATCATTCTAGTAGTTTACCTTCATCCTAGTACACTCTAGTAGACCTTACTTGCTTCCATTGATCTTGTTTCAACCTTTTTTAGGAGTTTATGGTGAAACTTGTGCTTATAAGCCACTTGGATGGTCTCTTTGGCACTAGCGCAAGTTTGGTCTAGGGATAGAGCACTGCAGAGAACCCTTGGCTTGAGGACAGTGCTCTGAAGTTCACTGTCTCCCACTCAAGGATGCGTTGATCCTCCTTAGGATAAAAATCCCTCCTTTCAGTTGATTTTTTGCCAAATTTCCTTCTGTGTTTGCTTGCTAAAAGGTCAATGATGCTTGTGTCTCTGAAATAAATTTGTGTTTCCTTCGCTAGCCCTACTTTGTCCTTGATTGTTTAGTGTTTCTTATATGATTTCTTTATCACTATAAATTCATTGTCAAGGTTAGTTTATAGTCGGTTTTATGCTTTTTCAGACTTGAAAGACAAATCTACGAAAAGGAACTTGTGGATTTTTCTTTTTGTCCTTTTCCAGGCTCTCTAAACATGAAAATGACAAAGTTATCCTTGTTGTTAAACTCGTTAAAAGATCAAATAGCAACAAACGTGTCCATCATGATAAGACCGAGTTTCACCTTTGGCAAACTTGTTAAAACATCACATAGCGACGGATTCACTCAAAGGGTGGAATTATACAACGAGCATATGTTATCCTCCTCAAGCTTGATAAAAATAAAGAGGTACTGGTGAGCAACAACTGGGGAAAATGGAAAAGGGGTTGTTGTGTAGGTAAATCCCCTCTCCGAACAAAGGCGATCCCACTAGCCTAAATGGGGTCTAGCAACAATCAAACAACTCTAACACGAAGGTTCCTAATTGCAAAGTAAAGGCCAATGATGAGATCCTACCTCAAATCCAACGCTTATATTCGTAGAAGGATCGTCACCTCCATTCTTCCGCTTTAGCTGGTCACAATCCTCACGATCCTCGTGAATAGACACATGCACATGCAAAGAACAAGACAAATACAAGCATAAAATCCAAGAAATGCAACTATGTATCAGTCAGAAAGGATACAACTCAAACATCATAATAAAGACACATGAGTGGAACCATAATGATAGTCGTCTATTCTTATTGATAAACAAAAGAGAATACAACCAAGTTCTGACATCAAATCCTCCTTTGGCTGGGTGATCAGCAACACATGCCTTGCAAAGCTTGTAGGGGATGGGAACAAGCCTCTATCTCCTTGATTACCTGGACATGGATCTCCTCCTTAAAGATTTAGCCTCATAGGGATGAACAAGGCCTCTTGCAACATGAGCTTAGCAATTCTCAGATTTTGGGACTTAGACATGGCAGCTTGAAAAGTAGAATTACTAACTAGCTTGTCAAAGGGGAAAGAACAAGCTTATATAGAGGTAGGAGGAATAGATAAGACCATCCACTTGATTCATGGGATTGTCCTTATCATTAGGAAGATTCCATGAGAGGTGGAGAACTACTTCCCTCCTTGGGAGATTCGAAGGCCAACTAAACCAACTCAGACTAGAATCAATTCATGGATAGGGTAGAAGGAACCTTTGGAAGTTTGTTTGTTAAAAACTTTACCCAACTGCGTTGGTGCTAGTGCAACTCTGAGAGAGAGCACCAGCTGGCACGCCCTCTTTGGAGGATTTCCCCCATTGGCGCGAGTGATACACTGTGGAATAGTTCCAATGGAGAAAGGGCTATATTTTTGGGTTTTTTGTAGAAGCTGTCTTCAGGGCATATGGAGTACATACTTTAAGGGATACAATGCAGGTGTTTTCAAGTTATGTCACTTCTCACAGGTCTCGAAATAGGTCCTCCACTATACGGGAGAAAGGGTAACAGGGACGGTGACAAAATACTATGTAACAGATGCCCCCTAAAGCATGAAGCCTGAGAGAGAGAGGGGTGAAGTGCTTTACAAGAACATGGTCGACTGAAAACACGGCCGCCAGAGAACCTGCATGAAGTACAACTGATAGCTCAAATGATCTACATGGTATGGACGCAGCCATCCGATGAGGATCAATGAATAGACTCAAGCATGGTTGCAGCCATCTAGTGAATGAGTCAATTAGTGATTATAATAATCCACAAAATGCAGCCTGGATCTCAACATACAAAATCCAGGGTCTTGCGCTCCAACTCGACCCGAACAAAGTACAAGTTCAGGCATGCGGATATAGGAATCGAAGTCGAACATGTGAGAACATCGTCTGATTACCAGCCAATGATGAAAATTGTTAACAGACGCAAGAGGTACCACCAATAATGACAATGGTCCTCAAGCTACTATAGGTACAATCCACGACGTACAAATCAATGAGCCGGTGTCGAACACCTGTAGAATCATCCAATCGGAGGCCAATGATGAAATCCTTGCATCGAACAAGAAGAACCTGCCATTGAGGCATGAAGGTTCCAAGGTACTTGAGGGGAGCCTCTAAGTCAACTTCCTGGATAATGAGCTGAAGTCAACAAGAAGTGACCTTGATTGAAGGTGGGCCATAATGTTTCCCACATCATCGACACGAGACAGAGAAGGATAAAATGTTTTGTGTGAAGTATCAGAGGGAGGTTGAGTATTCTGCAGAGGTCAACTTCTCTTGAACATATCGGTGGCATGACGGTGGACTTGGTAGTATTTGACATCAAATGATCAGGGGTCATGGTGACAAGGCGATGAGCAGATGAATGGTCAAACAGGATAACCCAAACCCACGGAGGCAAGTGTGAAACAAAATGAGATATCCCCACCTAGACACGAATGCAGACGAGTGCCATGTTCAAGAGCGACATACTACCGACACGATGATGATTATGGTTCCTTTATTCCCCCACCATTTCTAGCGAGTACCCCAGTTATTTTTGTATGAAAAGCTTGAGGGGGATAGCATATGCTTGAGAGACATCATTTCGATGGAATCCGATGTCATTAAGTTTTTAACGAGTCTGACAAAGGAAGAACTCGACGTCTTTTCATATTTAGAGAGTTTGAAAAGACAAAGAAAAGGAAACTCCAGGGGTGTCCTTTTTTGTAAAGTTGTCTCTCGAGCCCGAAAAAGTATAAAACCATGCTTGAAAGAACCGCTCGATCATTACTGTTATCACTTAGGTTGTTCCCTGCTTCCTAAAGGGAATACGGTTGAGGTAACCACTAACTAGTCTTTTAGTTACAGGTCCTAGCCTACCTGCAACCAGAGAGGGCTCTCTGTTTATAATTTAGATTTGTTGGTGGGTGATTTTAGGCTAGTTATGGTGCACTGATTTTGTTTTAGAATTGGTTGGTTGGTGAATTCAAACAGAGCTGAGATATGAGTTACAGAACAGTTTGGGCCGTTAGGCAATGGATTTCATGACTGTGTACTACTGAAGTATGTTTTTGAAAAAAGAGTATTGCTGCAAAGCCAGATAGGCATCTGTGGAACAATTTTTTGAGATTAGGTAATGGAGTTATGGGATTAGTGAGTGAAAGGCAGTTAAGAATCTTCCACTATGCTAATAGGGGAGAAAATGAGAGTATTGTTTAAGAGCAGTTAAGAATTCCTAAACAATATTCACAGTGAGAGAATTAGTTTAAACATGAGCAATTAAGAATTCATATCCATGACTAATCCTAAAGAAAACATATTAGAAACAAAGATTGAGCATAGGGTGTATTCAAACAAATCCTAAGCTATTCTTTTTCCCTGTTACTATGATTATGAAACATATGTGAATTTTTGCATTCACAGAAAGACAAAAACATGGTTCAGAATAACTTATTGTTCCATTAAATGACACAGGAATTCTGCAACATAACACAGTCCTTCATTTCCACCTTTAGACAGTATAGGAACTAGGAACTCCACCAGCAATTTGTATTATCAAAAGTCTGAGATATACAATGCAGCTCTTCTGTGAGAATTTCACTACAACCAACCCTCAATACGTTCTATGAGGGGATATATATACAAAAATAGGATACAAATTACCTAGACAGTGAGTTATTGTGTAATAAATTACACCACCAACTCTCTTACAAAAGTAAATGAAAGAAATAACTATAATAGTTAATATTGATATGGCAACTATCTTTCTGTCAGACAAACTTTGACTTTTTGGATCAACAATGTTGGCTGTAGCTACGTCTTTAAATCTGCATTTGTTGAGCCTGTTGTCTGAGTGCTTTGATGAGTCACTGTACTAATGCTTCCTGTGATACTTGCGTGCTTGATTCTCTGCTGACCTGTACTGTGACTGAGATCTGAATTTTGACAAAAAGGAAGAATATACTTGAATCACCTGGGCAGTACTTCCAGCACTGCCTGCCACCAATCAACTGGAGGTAGATGATGTCTCCTTATTTTTATGAGCGTTTCATCTGCTTCAGTATATCTATAGAAATTTGGAGGCACTTCAAACAGATCACTAATCTCATGCTCAATAAAAAATAAATTCTCTAATTTATCATACAGAGACTGCCCAGAGGGAGGTCCTGCTTCTTCTGTGGAGCTGGTGGATGCTGTAATTTAATTTTCAACATAATTGTTGATCCTTGTGATGTATTGATCATATGACAGTAGTTGTCCAGTACCAATCACTAGGCTAGGCAATCCTCTATCTTACAGTGCTGTTATCTTTACCCTGAAATCATCTATTTCTCCCTTCATATCCTGACATTTCCTTTCTAGATTCTGTGTGAAATTTCTTAAGATCATCACTTTCTTGGCTGTCAGGATAGTGTCTGTTCTACTGTGTATATCCAGTGCTGCCAATTCTTCCTTAGTGTGAGTATTAAAGAAATGTATCATCTGATTAGCCTGCTTAGGCATAATTCCCAGTGCTATTCTAGCCTTTTGTATTTCAACATGAGCTATGCCTGTTAATTCAATTTGCTCATATATTGCCTATATTGACCTCCATTGGTCATGGATTGATTGGCCAATTTTGGCCCATATAATCTTCTTGATATCAGCTAGAGTTTTTCCCAGAAGCAGTTCTTTTTCTAAGGCCTTCACTTTGGTCTCTAAGGCTTTTATCTCCCTTTGCTTCTCTGCCACTATCATTTTGGACATATCATAGTTGGCCTCTAGCTTGGCCAGTCTTTCTTTGGCTTCATTAATTTCTGTCACTTGAACTTCAAGTTCCTTGACAGCTTTCATTAAGTCCTCCATGCTCATACTTGATTTTGGTGCTACTGTTGTTGTTGTTGTTGCTTCTGTAGCTGATGTGGCTGTGGTAGGTGCTGGAATGGCAGGAAGGGCTGCTACTGCTCGTGTAGGAGGAGCAGGGCCAAGAGTTGTGGAAGTTTGAGGGGGTTGGGAGGTTGACTCCCCTTGTTGTCCTGCAATTCCTTTTCCAATTCTGCTTCCATCTGTAGTATTCTCTGATTCATCTTAAGAAGCATATCCATGGTCTCATCAACTTGATTTTCCTGTGCAAGTTCTGCGGTTTGAGGGTGAATGGTTGGAGGCAGCTTTGCCTGCTTTCTGAGTGCAGTAATGTCATCCTCCTTATTCTTCATAAGGGCCTTAACACCCTTTGGATCTTTAGGATCATGTCCTAGATCAATGATTATGTCTTCCAAAGTTTTTATTCTGTTGTCCTTAGCAGTGGAAGACATCCTTTCTAAATCTAGCTGTGTGTTTGTATTTTTTAGTGACTGTTTTAACTGATGGGCCAGCATGGCCCTATCTGCACGTGTGGCATACACCATCTCCCCTGTCTGTTTTTGTAGTTCTATTTGATCCATGGGGTGTATGTCCTTGGAGAGGACCTCTAGATTTGTCTTTGTGTAGTCTGCAGCTGATTTGGGCTTTGGAACCTTAGGCTTAAAATGAGTCAAAATCATTTTATCCTCCTTGATATCATATGTTGCCATCAATCTTTGTTGCTTGGAGGGTGTTTCCTTTAGGAATTGATCATAAATTTGAACTCTCAAGAGTTCATTTTGTGCCTTAATCTCCATAAAAGCTACTTTGATACCAGTTGGTTGCTTGCCCTACTGCCTGGAAGAGGACACTTTTGTACTTTGCTGCGTGGCTTGTTCCTACTGGAATGAGCTGGCAGCAGTTTGCTAGCTAGATTCTCCTTCTTTGCTCTGGCTCTACCACCTTTTTTCACTGATGTGCTCTTCTTCAGCCTCAGGGTCAATCCTTTGCCTCTAGGCCTCTAGTTGCTGTGTTGACCCACTTGGAGGTGTGGGCGCCTCTCTATCTCGTTTTCTGCCTCTCTCTTCATTGAGAGGAGTTTGCCAAACTAGAATTTGGGATGCTTCAACTTGCTGTAAAGGGGCTTGCCCTTGACTTTGATCTTCTGAAGTTCTGGGTTGTTCTGCCTCTATTTCCTGTTGTACATCCATCACTTCTTTTCCTTTTGCTGTGGCTGTTGTTGTTGTAGATGCCTGTTGGGTGGTCTGTGCAGCTGCAGCAGTGGATGTGCCTTCTCCGACTTGGATTGGTAGCTTGAATGTGACCTGCTGAAAGGAATCCAAGTCAAGAGTTTTCTCTAAATCTTTCACTGTTTGCTCCATTGTCTCTTCTTGAGTAAATTCCTCCACTAATGTCCCAGGCACCCATTCATCTTGGTTGGAAAAATGTTCAATTTGTGGATATGGACAATGTTTATAGGCTAACAACCTATATTTGACTCTTCTGGCACTGATAAAGACATTAGTGTCATAAGGGACCCACCAGAAACTCCTTTCTAGTTTAAGCTGTTGCCCCAGTATTTGATGAGCTTCTTGCCAACCATCTTTCTTGTTCATGATGAAGGGGCCTAGATGGTCTCTGAATTTCAGATTGGCTTTCTTCTTGGCACTATGAAAGTGTGTAAGATCAGAATTGATGAGTTGCCTATAATATTCCAAGGCAAACAATCTCATAGGCACATATATTGGGAGCCTGTAAGGACAGAGCTCATAACCATAGATCCTGATGACTGTGTGATTTTGGTATAAATACCAATCACCTATTTTGTAATTCTTGGACAGCTGTAAGATTTTCTGGATGTCATTTGACAATCTGGCAGGAGGAGTTATTTTCAAGAGGCATATGACTCGATAGACAAATTGGTCAATGAATTCACAGTAGGAATAGGGAGAGTTCTGGACTTGATGGAATACTGAAGACCAGAAGATGACAGACCTCCTCTCACCCTGTGAATCCTGCTTCTTGATAGGGCATTGGAAGCATTCTGTCTGATAGTACATGAACAAGTGATAAATGTATGATGAATACTTAAATATTGCTTCTCTGTTCAGTCTTAGTAGTTGGTCATGTATTTTGTTGGCAATAAAGTTAGCATAGTTGTATTTTATAGTAGGGGGCTTCCCAAGGCTATATGCAGATAACAGGACCAACACAGTTTCATCAATATGCTCATTTGTGGAGAAACCTAGCACAAAGGATATCATTTCCACAAGCAGCTTGCCTACCTCATTGAAATTTGAATAGGGAAAGGAGGTGGCCCAGTAGGTTGGTGGTCTGCTCTCATGAAAGTTTTGGCAACTACAGCGATCTCAGTGCTAGAGAGCCTGGAGCCTTCATCCAGCAGGTGCTTTATGGAAAAAGGGTACATCAGTTGGGTTTGCTTGAAGTTGAGCATCTGATTAATGGAATCAGGAGTAATGTAAAAGAGTATGCTCCCCGATGGAGACTTAACAGCTCTGAGGCTTTGGGCATAATTCTCAGCACAGAGGTGAATGATTTCAGGAAAGATATTGACGGAAGGCAAGAAGTAGATGGGCAGATTTGACTCCCAGATGCCATACATGTCACTATTGTCCAAGTGGCTATTCCTCAGCTGGCAGAAGGTCTGCAAGTGGTTCCTCTTTCCCACAAAATCTTGAATGAGGAAATCATTGTCCACTAGAGGCATTGCTTCAAGCTCCTTGCTGGGTGTATTGATATGAGCAACATCTAGAGCTGATGGAGTGGCCATGTTTAAACCTTCCTAGATTAGTACTTGAGCTTAGGATTAGTGAAAAGGTTGAAGACTGCACACTGGATTTGTGCTTGGGAGTGAGTAGTTTTGAGAGTTCAAAAAGACTTTTCACAGCGTTGATGAACTGTGGGGCACTCTGTGGGCAAACCAGAATGTTTTGAGCTAAGTAGCTGGCGTTTTGCAGAGGGAATTCTTGTAAGGGATTAATGCACAGCTGTATGCACTTCAGTTGGCAGGCTCAGGCTTTATAATCACTTTTTAACGGTGAATTATGCAGGAGGGCGCGGGTTTTTCGAGTTTCGTTGGTGCCGGAACTTTACCAGGATTTTAGGCAGTTTTAAGTAGATAATTCAACTGTGAGGAGCTTGCAGAGATTTTTTGCAGGAAATCAAGAGAAAAATGGCATAAACAGGGGTGAAATAGGTCGACTGCGAGCAAATACTTGGTTTTTGCAACTCCGAGGGCATTGAATTGGTACAATGGAAAGCAATCAACTTGAATTCAGCAGGTGGTGGTAGCTCGAATGGTTGAATTGTGAGTTTGCCGTTAAATCGTCGTAAAAGCATGCACAACCTCCGAAATGAGTGGTGAAAATGAAATAAGAACGACTCTTTCGTGTGGTTTTATGTGAAATTAGGCCTTTTTAGCGCTTTTGGCGCTTTTCGGCGATGACGTCAGCATGACATCATTGGTGGGTCCTAGGTACGGCAGGGTGATGTGGCGGCTAACATGGGTGACACGGTGGCGGGGCATGAACGCAGATGGATGACGTGGAGGCAACGTGGAGTGGTGGCGGGGAACGTGGGCGCTGACGTCATGGTGACGTGGGTATAACGTCACAGGGCAGGCAGGCGGTTTCTGGTTTCCCCGGAGCACCCTTGAGTGGTAAGCGGTAAGAGGGGGGGGGCTCTGAACAACCCAAGAGATCGACGCGTGGCGGGGGTACGGTAGTGAAACTGCCAATCCCCCGGTCGCTAAACCTCCACCCATTCTCCTGCGATATTGACCGCCCACCCTTGGATCGAGATTGCCAACAATTGGATGGTTGGCGGGCAATGTGATGTGACGGCGGTTTAATACAAGGGGACCCACCCGATTTAAATAATAAATTAAATAAAATGCGAGCGGGGTGGGTTTAGACTTAGGGTTAGCGGGGTATAATGCGCACCCGATGTAAATGTTTAATTAAACAACATATTTAACCAAAACATTAGCGCGGAAGGGGTAAGAGGGGTTTATGAGGGCAGAAACTATAGATTTTAATTTTTAACCAAAGTTTTTGATTAAAACCCGTAGTCTAGGGTGGCAAAGGAGGGCTAATATTAGTCCCTGATGGATTAATATTCCCCAAGACATGACTGTATAGCTATATTGCTAGGGGGAGGGTATTTACATAGATTTTTGGGATTATTATATAGTTTTTGTAGAATTAGGGAAGGGGGACAATGCTTAGGGAGCTAAATAATAAATTAGTTGTTAATATGACTTTGTGGGGTGAAAATGTAGGGAAAAATGCCAAGTTTTCAGAAGTAAAACTTAGAGATAGAGGATGAGTGGAATTAAGAGTAATGATTTTTACACAAGAAATGTGGCTTCTTTTTCTTGAATAAACTTCATAGTTTGATCTGGTACTTGTCATGGAATGAAGTGAAACAGGACTCTTGGGCAGATCCTAAGGTCCTTGGGGAATGTTAATAAATGATGTTTGGGGAAAAGGGGGAAATTAGACATGCTTCTATTGTTATGTCATCAAACCTCTTCCATGGTGCCAATATTCTGAATGGGATGAGTTCTTCATGATAAGCCAAAGGGTAATGGCACCCTTACTTCTGCAACCTTACCCTACTTACCCAACCTAGCAATCTTAACATTTTTTCTTCATTTGAATTGGGTGCACTTGAATTAGCAGACCCTGATTGTCCTCTTTTTCTTTTGACTACCCTCCTATCTAAATCTACCCTTATTTCTTCCAAGGACCTAGATAAAGCAGTTGGGCTCCTTCATTTCTCTACCTAGCTAGTCATCTGCCAAGCTTGAGCTGTTTGGAGAGGAATCATTCTCTATTTTGCAACAAGCAATTTAAACATGGAATGGTCCAAGTTAAACTGTTGGGCCATCCATCAAGTATGATTAGTAGCAGTATTTGCAGACTGTGAAGCTACCCAAAGGATAGTAGTGGCATTTTGACTGGCCACTTTCCTGGTCTTTAATTTGGGGTTCATTTTCACTATTCCTTTGACCAATTGATTTTCTTGCCTTTTGATTATTCTTTTAAGGAATACCCTCTTTTCATTTTTTAATTTTCCTAGTATGTATACAAAATATGGAATGTTTGCAACATGCAATGATCAACATATTTAGCCCTTCCACTGTCGATCATGAAAGATGAAACCTATTGGTATAGGAAACTAACAGTGGCTCCACGTGGGGATGGCTTTTCCTAGTGGAAATCCAAGAACAGAGGTCAGATGGCCTTATTTTTATATTCTATCTGCAGTGAATCCTTTTTAGCATGGACACCTTTGATCTGAATCCTATGAGTTTGTATGTAGTGTCCTTTGACCTCATTTGTGCAAGAATTACCACTTTGTGTTTTGTTGGCCTGTATCACTGT
This sequence comes from Pinus taeda, assembly GCA_000404065.3. Classification (NCBI taxonomy): domain Eukaryota; kingdom Viridiplantae; phylum Streptophyta; class Pinopsida; order Pinales; family Pinaceae; genus Pinus; species Pinus taeda. The sequence continues at coordinate 90,591 of APFE030381098.1, read as the reverse complement.
TTATCTTTGGTTCTCTGTTCTGTTGGGCTTCCTCAAAATTGCTTGTGGGACTTTTAATCATATATGTCACCCTTGATACATTTTGCTGATCTTTCTTCAAAATTTGTAGTTGGTTCTCTATCTATCTGCTGTAAAAGAAAAATGTTGAAAATACACATATTTATGTACAATATGGAATTGTGCTATGCTCATGGATCATAATAGTGCTTGAGAATTCTCCCATTCACTGGGACTTCCTCATTACTTGAACCATCGAGATTCTTTAGAAAAAAGGTGTTATTTCCCTGCACAGTTTGAATTACAAATGGTCCTCTCCAAAGAAAATCAAATTTTCCATGTTTCCCTTTGTCTTCTCTCCTAGAGTCCCATTTCAATACTTTGTTTCCTATGAAAAAGTCTTCAACTTTTGTTCTTTTGTCAAACATCTTTTTCAGCTTCTCTTGTAGAACCTGGGTTCTATGATACACTTCTTCCCTTGTTTGCTACAAGTGAATTGTTTGATTGATCCTCCTCTGGATGTCATTAGGTTCTGTGTTGTATCTCTAATACCACTTGTTGTAGCTCTGATACCACTTGTTGTAGATCTAACCCAAGAAATATCTGATAACAGAAATAACCCATTAAATAACAAGATCGAAATAGATATAAATGCTTCTTTATTATCAAACCCTTAAGGTAGGGAAACACCATACAATCGCTCCTTAAGGAAGGAGAATACTCCACAAGCCATATGCTTGTTCATACAATAATACTTCTCTTCATATCTCTCCATGTGGAGTCTCTAGCCTCTATATAGGCCTCATACATACAATACCATGCATCATTACCATGGTTTCCTCATACCATCAACTAATACCATGGGCCCCTTACATTATTATTAACTACTTGTGGTCCCTTACATGACATGGGTTAACCACCTTATTTATTACTATGGCCCATCCCATTATTACATTATTACCTTGGGTACCTCCCTCGGTACCCCATATTACCCCCCTAGGTATATAACAGTTTTCACTCGCTTCTTCTGAGCTTCAATAGCTAAGGAGGCTAGACGATGAGTCTCATCCAACCATTCTAAGTAAAGAAGTTGCTCTTCTACTGGAGTAGTATCAGGGAGAAATTCGACGACTATCTTTAATGAAGGAAACTCACACTCAATAGGAAGGGTCGCCTCCAGTCCATAAACTAACTGCAAAGGAGTAAAACCGATGGTGTCCTTCACGAAGGTACGGTAGGCCCACAAAGCAGAGAACAACATCAGATGCCAATTGGACTTATGCATGCCAACAGTTCGTTGAAGCATCGTGACCAAAACCTTGTTCACAGTTTCCACTTGACCATTTTCCTGAGGATAGTACGGAGTCGAACTATCATGCTTGAGGCCCAACTGGGTTGTTAACTCGGTCATCATGTGATTACGAAAATGCTTTCCGTGATCAGTGATGATGGCTTGGGGTACTCCGAACCATGAAATAACATGATTGAACAAAAATTGCACTGCGGTGTGACCGTCTTCTAACAATATAGGCATCGCCTTGGCCCATTTCGTGAAATAATCAACAGAAACGATGATGTACCCATGCCCCCCGGCTGAGCGAGGGTTACAGGTCACATAATCGATGCCCCATTTGGCAAAAGGGCCGACGGTTACAACGGGGTGTAGTGGAGAAGGGGGTGCACGCATCTTCCTTTGGTAAATCTAGCACTCATGACATGAACGGACAACAAGAATGCAATCCTTGAAAATGGAGGGCCAGAAATAGCTAGCATGAAGGATTTTTTGTGCAGTGGCATATCCAGACATGTGACCACCACATGCACCAGAGTGGCAGTCATTCAAAACTTTCTCTGCTTCTTCGAAAGTGAAGCATCGGCGAAGAACAGAATCAACACCGAGACGGTACAGGGTGTCCCCAACGATGCGATATGGTTGGGCTTGATGTCGGATCCATCGATGAGCATCCTTAGAGGTCTCGGGACGGAAGGAGGATGTCTGCAAGTAGACAATAATATCCCCGTACCAGGGATCGAGGGTGCTAATGAGGAAGAGAGTTTCGTCTGGAATGGAATCCTCTAACTGAGAGGAGGCAACAGTAGATGGCAAAGAACACAACAACTCACCGAAGACAAGTGATTTCTTAGACTTGGCAGCAGTAAATTCCAATTCAAACTCTTGGAGGATGACTATCCACTTTGAGTATTTGCCCCCCAGCAACTAGCGTGACAAAATGTAGGTCATAGGGTTGCAATCGGAGATCACTGTCGTGGTACACAATGAGATGTAATGATGGAAGCATTGAACAGCGCAAACAACAGTGAGGGCCAACTTCTCGACATAAGCATATCAAGATTCCGTGTCTAACAAATTGCGGCTAAGGTAATAGATAACGTGTTCAGTGTCATCATCGTCATCCTGAACCAGAACCATGCCGATGGTGGTATCCACAGCGGCCAGATACAATGTGTAATCGCGATGATAATTCGGAGGCCGCAACAAAGGGGCGGAAACCGGAAGAGTTTTAAGATGTGAAAAAGACTCCTTAGCTATGGCATCCCATCAAAACGGGGTGTCGCGCTTGAGTAACCACGTGAAACCTTTTGCCACCTCAGCATAATTCAGGATAAATCGTCGTAAGAAATTTGCTTTACCCTGCAAACTCTACAGTTGTCGAAAAGAAGCAGGGGGAGGAAGATTCAAAATGGCTTCGACTTTAAGGGGATCCAAGTGGATGCCCTCTTGGGAGACGATGAACCTGAGAAGTCGACCAGATTCTTCGCAGAAGACACATTTATGCAGATTAAGTTGGATATTGTAGTGTCGACAACGAAGAAAAATCTCACGGAGATGCGACGGATGGTCTTGGCGCTTAGCCGAATGAGCAGGAATTTCATGCAGATAAGGTTGTACGATGTGCCGGATATCATGAAAGGTGTAGGACATCGCGCGTTGAAAAGTGGCACCAACATTCTTGAGACCTAAAGGGAGCCTTTTATAAGCAAAAGTACCCCACGGACAGATAAAGGCCATCTTGTGTTGATCAACGGGCGTGATATTAATCTGGTTGTAGCCAAAAAATACATCTGTGAACGAATATATCTCACTCCCAGGACACTCATCAATGAGCTGGTCAATGAAAGGTGTGGGGTAGTTATCTTTCGGGCAGGCTCAGTTAATATCACGATAATTGACACAGACGCGAATAGTACCCTACTTTTTATCCACAGGGACAATGTTAAAGACCCAGTCTGTGAGTGGGATAGGGTAAATGAAACCAGATTTAAGAATTTTTTCGACTTCTGCTTTGATAGTTGCAGCCTTGCCGGGGTGCACAGGGCGTAAACGCTGACGAACAGGTTTAGCACCTGGATACGTAGGTATCTCATGCACTACGATGTTTGGATCAATGCCGAGCATCTCTTCATAAGACCATGCAAAGACGTCATGGAACTCGCGAAAGAGAGCTATATAGATTTGAATTTCCTTAGGAGTGCAAGTGACTCCTATGTAAATGTTCTCGACAATCCCTGGTTTGACAGAGATGTCGATGGGTTGGGTCTGCGTAATGTTCCCCAAATTCCCTTCAGACGATACTTGATAAATCCAAATAGGCGTCTGAAGAGGTTATGAAGGGAGACACGGAGCAAACCGCTCGAGACAAGCCAATGTTTCCCAAAGGGTAGGGAGAAACGAGGAACGGTGATGAAGATTGAACCACGGAGGTTCCTCGAGAGACATGGTCTCTATGATGGCTTCATCGGAAGGAAATATTTCCTTTAATGGATCCGAGGAGGCACATTCTCCAAGCCAAGGGGAATAGTCGTACGAGTCAAAAGCTCCACTTAAAGAAGCAGATTTAGCAGGAGGAGCCGATACAACAGTGATTTCGATGTAGTTGAGCTCGGCGGGACTCAACGAAATCTCCTCGCCCCACGATTCTATCTCGTCAATGGGGGGAAGGACCCAAGGATCAGAATGAATCGAAATCATACTGATGGAGGCGAGGTTTAGAGGTGGGAGCGAAAAAACACCCATGAGGGCAGGATCTTTGAAGAGCCCGGCTCCCACACTCTCAAAAGGGATGGAGGTATGCTCCACGAAAGGCACATTGCCTTCAGAAGAGGAAGCGAAGAAGGAGAGTTGGTCTATCGTGACAATTTTCCCCTGGTGAGGGAAACGAATGACACGGAAGAGGGATGAAGCCACGGCACGCATGGCATACGTCCAACTCTGGCCCAGAAGGAGGTTGTAAGTAAGATTTTCATCAACGACCTCAACTTCTACTTCAACAGTTTTCCCTTCTAAAGTGATTGGCAATCGTTGAAGGATACCATAGGGACGAGATTCTCTCCCATCAAAGGCTTCCAGTGTCGTGGGAGACTGACTCAAAGTTGGAGACCCGATCGCTTTCCAACAAGCAATAAACATGATTCAAATTGACGCACCTTCATTAATAAATATACAATGGATCGTTTTCGAATTGATGATGACTTATATGAGAAAGGCGATCTGATGAGGCAGCCTTGGGACATGGCTCTCGAGATCAAAGGTGATCAAATCCGAATCTGTCGGGTCGATAGCAGGGACTTCCTCTGAGGGTGGCAGCTCTGGAGAACTTCTAAAGAGGACATAGCCGACAAAGCCTGCGCTAAGTCCTCGACTATGCCATAGTTCTGGGCAGCATGAGTGTTGAACTGGTAAATCCCCTCTGCGGACAGAGGAAATCCCACTAGTCCAACACGGGTCTAGAAACAATCACACCACGCTACACGCAGGTTCCTAATTGCATAAATCAGAGATCGATCATGATGATCTACCTGGAATCCAACGTTAGTAGTTGTAGAAGAAACACTGCTCCCGTCCCTTTGCTTTGGCTGGTCACAATCCTTACGCTCCACGTAAACGGACACCTGCACATGCAAAGAACGATACAAACACAAGCGTAAAATCCAGTATATGCAATTATATATCGGTCAGAAAAGATACAACTCAAATACCATTAAGAGACACATGAGTGGAACCATAATGATAGTCGTTCATTAAACAATAAAAACATAGAAATATTACAACCAAAGGGTTCTAACGTTGAACCTCCTCTGACTGAGCAAGCAGCTAAATACGCCTTGCAAAGTGATGTCTTCTCTCTCAATATTTTGGCAGCATAACCCCTCTATACTTCTCAATTCTCACTATCACTCCAGCATAATCTCAGCATTCACAATAGCTCTAGCAAAAACTAGTTGGTTTAATACAGGGTGACAGTGATTTATAGATGGAGGAGGAGGGAGTATGCATTGTATCAAGACACCTACTGAAGATTTAGCATTATCCCAGAATAGCCACTGAACTTGGTTGTCATGGATAAAAAGATGACACTCGACCACTTTCATGAGATTTTTCCCCCAGAGAACTGCATGAACAAAGAGGAAAAAAAACCTTCAGTGCGCGCTGGCTAAAAATCATAACCAAACTTAGGTGGTGCGGGCTTTGCTCTATGACAGAGCATCCATGGACGTGCCCTCTTTTGAGGAACTGAGTCATTGGTGCGGGTAAGACACCGTGGACCCGCGCTAATGGAAAAAGGGCACTGTTTAGGGCTAAACTGCAAAAGGTGTCTTCAGAGAATTTGAAGTTCATACTCAGGAGAATCCAATGCAAGTGTTTTCAAGTTGTGTCACTGGTCACAGGTCCATAAATGTGTCCTCCAATGTGCGAAAGTAAGGGTAACAGGGACGGTGACCAACGGTGACAAATTACTGCGTAACAGATGCCCCCTAAAGCATGAGCCTAGAGAGAGAGAGAGTGGTGAAGTGCTTTACAAGAACATATATAGCTGCTACCGAGAATCTGCATCGAGAGATACAGTATGATAGTTCAAATACATGATATATGTGGCATGGTCGCAGCCATCCATAAAGAGTACATGATGATCAAGATCCGTAGTATGGACGCAGCCATCTGGTTAGGATCAATGAATAGACTCAGGTATGGTCACAGCCATCCAGTGAAAGAGTCATGTATCAAAATCACGCCTGGATTACAACAGACACAATCCGGGGTCTTGCGCTCCACCTCGACCCGAACATAAGTACAAGTTCAAGCATGTGAAAATGTGAGCTGAAGTCGAACATGCATGAACATCGTCTGATTACCAACCAATGATGAAAGCTGTTAACAGACGCGAGAGGTACCACCAATAATGATAATGGTCCTCAAGGTACTATAGGTACATTCTACGGCGTGTGAATGAATGAGCCGATGTCGAACACCCATAGAGTCATCCGATCAGAGGCCAATGATGAAAACCTCACGTCGAACACGAAGAACCTGCCATTGA
>APFE030381098.1:73067-83689 GCA_000404065.3 Pinus taeda | reverse complement strand
AGGTCAAATAGGATCACCCAAACCCACGGAGGCAAGTGAAAAAACAAGATGAGATATCCCCACCCTGACACGAAAGCAAAGAAGTGCCATGTTCAAGAGCAACGTACTGCCGACACGACTATAATTATGGTTCCAAAATTTTCTTTTTCCCCCCGCCATTTCTGGCGAGTACCCCAATTATTTTTAACAAGCTTGATGGGGATAGCATATGATTTTGGTATAAGTTCGACCTTCGGTCGAATCCAACCTAGTAAAAGTTTAACGAACCCTAGGGAGGAGAAGCTCGATTCTCGTCATAATGATGAGTCCAATGTCGTCAGAGTTTAACGAGTCCGACACAGGTAAAACTCAGAGTCTTTTTCATGTTTAGAGAGCTTGAAAAAGACACAGAAAAGAAAACTCCAGAGGTCCTTTTTCGTAGATTTGTGTCTCTCGGGCCCGAAAAAGTATAAAATAATGCCCGAAAGAACCGCCCGATCATTACGACTGAGGAGTACTTTTCATGAATAGTGATTTTGACCTGAAAAAGTAGAAAAGGGATCAAAATCACGTCGTTTCATAACCATTAACGAGTTTGAAACGATAAAAACCCAGTAATCTTTTTTATATTTTAACGGTCGATAAAAGAACTTAAAATGACCGCCCCTTAGTAACCGTTTAATGAGCCAAGAGGGATAACTCGACGATCTTTTCATCTTTAAACGGTCAGAAAAGAGCTAAAAGAAGACCTCCATTTTTATTCTCTTTAACGAGTCAAAAAAGGAAAAAATACTTGGCAATCTTTTCATATTTTACGAGTTAGAAAAGAGCTTAAAGGTGACTCGGATATGGGTTCATTTTTACACAAGCTTGAACCTGGGAGAACTCTGCTTGGATTTGGTTTCATGTTTACACAAGCTTGAAACGAAAAACTATGCTTGTTATAAGTTCGGATGCCCCCAGCATAATGACGCAAAACGAGGTACATGCCCCCCAAGCTTCATTGCATTCAACAAAATGGATGGAATGAAGGTTCCCTTTCGAGATCTTGGAAGGACTCGACTTGGAAAGGGAGTTGTTTCATTTTTAATGAGGTTGACACAGTAAAAGAACTATCCTCAAGACACCTTGTTTCATTTTTTAGGGAGCTTGATAGAGGGAAATGAACTATGCTCCGCCCGACCTCCATCATAATGAACAGGAAGTCGAGGCTTCCAAGAGTGGGGCTCCTGATGGGAGGTCAATGTCTTGGAAGTCGGGACCCAATGCCCCCAAAACACTATGCACGATGGCGGCATTGTTGGATATAGGCATGGGAGAGGTATCCACATAGTTGACCTGCGGGGGGGCAGATACAACCGGTGGTTGAGAACCAGGAGGGGGTGATAACTGCGTAGGGGGCACCGGGTTACTAAAGAACGATAATTGATCGATAGTTACAATCCTTCCATCGTGTGGAAAGCAAACCACACGGAAAAGTGAAGAGACGAGGGCCCCCATGGCATAAATATAGTCACGACCCAGGAGAAGATGGAAATCTAAAGTACCTTGGGTAACCAACACGTCTATATAGACGGTTTTACCTCCCAAAGTAATAGGGAACTTCGGGAGGACTCCTAGAGATGGACATGCTCCGTCGTCGAAAGCCAACAGATTCTGCGTAACCGGCCTGAGTGGTAGGGAACCTAAAGCTTGCCAAGTAGTAGAAGGCATAAGACTGACATATGCACCTTCATCCAGGACAGTGCCAGGTACTGCCGTATCATAGGCGTGTACTGTAAGCTGGAAAGGCATGTGGGATGGAAGGCGGAAAGTAGTCAAGTGACTCTAGTCGAAGGAAATGACTGAACTACTTGGCGGGGGAATCGTATGATTGCCCCCCTATTCTAAAGGAACCAAAGAAGGACCCTTTGAGTCGATAGGGATAAGAGGATCGCTTTTGGAGTCAGGAGAATCTGATGAGACAAGGACAACATGATCATGATGCTCTTCCAGAACAGGGTGGTCAACGAGTGGTAAACTCGAGTCGACACGCTCTCCGACCAATGGTTGGTCAAGAATAGGCTGGGTAGGGCCAGGTTCAGGAAGAGAAGGTTGAACAAGAGAGGAGTGTAAACCAACCTTGTGGTCAGCAGGAGGATGATCTGCAGTTGCAGAAAGATGCTGGTATCTAGCGAGGAGTTGGGCTGAGGGAACTGCAAGACTTTCCAAAACAGAGGAGGCTTTATCCATGAGTGAGCAAAGGTGAAGGAAATGATTGCCTTCACAAAGTTTGCAGGGGAATCGAATCTTCCCTTTTCCCTTAGTATTCCCAACGGATGAGATAACATCGCTGTGAGCTTCAGTGGACGATGAGGGGTGGGCCGGATCGCGAGACCATATTCTTAAGATCCTGGGAATACCAGGACAATCACGAAGAAGATGGTCTTCCTTGCATAATCGGCAAGGAAGCTTAACCTTCTGTGGACGAGTGGGAAGGAGTCCGTCTTCTGTTGTCCGTGATGGAACAACAATTGTGCTTGTAGTCATTATTGTGTTTGTCACCACTCCCTTAGCATACTTCTTCTTCTTAGTCTTCTTCTTCTTCTTCTTAGCCACGTGGGTACTCGAAACGAGACTTTCACCAGGCGAAGTAGAAGAAGGAGATGTTGAAGTAGGTGTCAAAGGGGAGGAGTCCACCTTAGGTTCAACATGATGTTGTGCAGGTGGAGGGACTGATGGAGTATCAGCTGACACAGTAGGGACCACAGAGTTTGAAAATAACCAAATAGGCAACCTGACAGTTAGCCCCGGAAGGGATAACGTCGCTATGTAAAGAGCACCAGCATTCCCAAGAGAAGGGAAATGACCAGGATTCCTGTCAGGTGGGGAACTTGGGTTGGTGGACCCTGAAAAAGTTGCCATAACAAAACGAAATCTTACTCAAGCTAGCGCACACAAGATCTAACCAGGTAATGTGATCGTGGCCAAATAGATTTTAAGACACTTGACTTGACCTTTTCATTTTTAAAGAGTCGAGAAAAGGATGAAAAGATGACTCTAGTCTCCTTCGATTGTTTAATGAGCACAAAGTGACAAGCTGCTCACTTACACCTTTTATTTTAGAGAGTCTAAAAAGGATCAAAAGTGACTACTCTGGAAATCTAGGTAAAAGATTTTGCCAAACAATCCGTAAAACTGCTATATACACCATGGCGATCAGAAGAACACCAAGGACTTTACGTACGGCAGTCAATCTTCCCGAATGCTGTGTTCAGTGCATTACGGTTTGTAGGGTGGCAGACTCAGCTTCTTGTGGATCAAAGGTTGCAAGCCTATAGGGGTCTCCCAATATATACTCGACGGTACGTGGGAGCACAATCCGTACTGGCACCTACCATTTCATCGTGGAGGAATCACCCAACCACTCAACGATAAACTATCGGGTTTAAAGACGCCGGAACACGTCTCTAACCTAGACCTCTAGAATGTGAGCATTAAGTTTCAATGCGTTGTTAGGTTCATTGAATTCATTTTACAGTTTATCTTTAATTAAGTTTCAGTTTCCGGCCTTACCGTATGTGGTCTCTTGAAATTTCCTAAATGCAACTATATGCGAAAATTGTATCGTTTCATTGAATGAACTCTATCTACGCGAGAGTTAAGAGTTTTATACAAACAAAACGATCACAAAGATTCTAATGCAGCTAATAACAAGAAAGGAAAATCTTTGTCTTTTTCTTTTTTAAAAGCAACAATTAACACAAAATGCTAATTAATGAAAAGCAAAAAATCTTTTTTTCTTTTCTTTGAAAATAGTATGATGCACTCAAACAGATTTCAAGAGATATACACTAAACAGATAATCCAAAAGGAATCTAGGACCAGTTCTGAAACATGAAAAATGACCTATCAAAGCAAAGAAAACACCAAGACCTTCAAAGAACCATGTAATCTAAGTTTCAATGAAGTCAAGCAAGAAATAGACAAGCTAAAAGTGAGTTACTTGCAGCAAATAATGTAAAACTTGTACAACTACCAGAAGAATGTGGAAAACAACCAATAAACCGACTGGATCATCAAACCATAAATCCGACAGAAGGCTCGACATGCAAAGCCACGAAGGCTAAGATATAAAATCGAGAGAAATAGGCAAACAGCTGAAGGATAAAGGTAATCTATGCACAATTCACTTGAAAAGTGTGCAAATGTAATCTATGCACAAATGAGAATTCTAATTATGCACGTGTGATCTATGCAAGAGAATTCTCAAGCACAAGATGATTCTAATGTAATCTAAGAACCAGTCAAGTGCAAATCAAGAAAATTGGGTGAGATTTCCAAAGATCAAAAAATAAAAACACTCAAAGCAAAAAGACGCAAAATGGTGAAGAGACTGAGGCAAACCTTCAAGTAATGATCAAAGGAAATCAAACTAAGAATTTCTCAAAAGAGAGACTCAAAACCAGTCAAATAAGGGTCCAACAAACTTCCAGAAGGTGTAAAAGATGCAAAAAAACACAGATCCAAGCTCAAAGGCTGACAAACAAGGTAATTAAGAAAAATTAACAAGTCTGGCGTGACTGTCAGATTGCAACTCGCGTTATACAGAGATTGGCACGGGTTATCTGAGAGCAACAAGCGCCAACCAGCACGACTGTAAAAAGAAAACTCGCGCTAATGAAGTTTGGTAGGCAAAAAACAAAACAGATAGTTCCAGGCTTGGTTTCTAGTATCTAAAAAGAGCCAACAAGCAAGAAATAGCAAGAACTTCAACCCAGAAAGCTATTCAGACCAATAAACAAGAGAAAAATTGACATGCAAGGCAAGGTTGAAATTGTTCAGTTTGTAAACTAAACCGGAGATGGACTGAAGTGGCATTGATCTACTTCACTATTGCATGGCAATAGTGTTTCGAAGGTTACCTGGCTGCTCTTTAGGCTCCGTCTACAGTTTACAAATCAAACAACACAAAAAAAACAACAAGCTTCCCCAGTGGAGTCGCCAAATTGTTGAACTGGTAAATCCCCTTTGTGAACAGAGGCGATCCCACTAGCCCAACATGGGTCTAGTAATAATCACACCACGCTACACACAGGTTCCTAATTGCATAAATCAGAGATCGATCATGATGATCTACCTGGAATCCAACGCTAGTAGTTGTAGAAGAAATGTCGCTCCCATCCCTTTGCTTTGGCTGGTCACAATCCTTACGCTCCACGTAAATGGACACCTGCACACTCAAAGAACGATACAAACACAAGCGTAAAATCCAGTATATGCAATTATATATCGGTCAGAAAAGATACAACTCATATACCATTAAGAGACACATGAGTGGAACCATAATGATAGTCGTTCATTAAACAGTAAAAACAGAGAAAGATTACAACCAAAGGGTTCTGACGTTGAACCTCCTCTGACTGGGCAAGCAGATAAATACGCCTTGCAAAGTGACCTCTTCTCTCTCAATATTTTGGCAACATAACCCCTCTATACTTCTTAATTCTCACTATCACTCCAGCATAATCTCAGCACTCACAATAGCTCTAGCAAAAACTAGTTGGTTTAATGCAGGGTGACAGTGATTTATAGATGGAGGAGGAGGGAGTATGCATTGTATCAAGACACCTACTGAAGATTTAGCATTATCCCAGAATAGCCACTAAACTTGGTTGTCATGGATAAAAAGATGACACTCGACCACTTTCATGAGATTTTTCCCCCAGAGAACTGCATGAACAAAGAGGAAAAAAACACTTCAGTGCGCGCTGGCTAAAAATCATAACCAAACTTAGGTGGCACGGTCTTTGCTCTATGACAGAGCATCCATGGATGCGCCCTCTTTTGAGGAACTGAGTCATTGGCGCGGGTAAGACACCGTGGACCCGCGCTAATGGAAAAAGGGCACTTTTTAGGGCTAAACTGCGAAAGGTGTCTTCAGAGAATTTGAAGTTCATACTCAGGAGAATCCAATGCAAGTGTTTTCAAGTTGTGTCACTAGTCACAGGTCCATAAATGTGTCCTCCAATGTGTGAAAGCAAGGGTAACAGGGACGGTGACCAACGGTGACAAATTACTACGTAACAATGAGCATTTGGGTTGTAAGATTATCTTAGAAGTACTCCTTTGGGAGGGGGTCGGATTGTTGTCTCGATACTAGGTCTCTCGATGTGGAGCAGACCAGAACTGGATGGAGGAGTGTTTGAGGGAACCTCAAGCTCCTTCCTGGCGGACGACGGATACTCCTTTGTTCGAGTCGTTACATGAACGAGAGTGGAACTAGCCATGAAGACTTGGGAACCAAAGGGAGATGAACACGAAGATGGATCAGCCACCATTTGAGTCTTTTGAGAGGGGAAAGGTTCTTTAAGAACTACAGGAATCCCAGGAGCACCTTTCAACAAACGACTAACCTCAGACTGCCTTGGGTAGTCTTGGTATAGTGATCCTCATCATGGATGAGACAAGGATACTTAGGTTTACGCTTAGCTCCTTCCTCGGATGGAGGTTTGGAGGAATCTTGTTTAGGTTGCTCAGACTTATTCTTTGCTTTCCCCTTTTTCTTTCCTTTCGAGGCCTTATTTGCCATGGTGGACTGGACAACATTAACCTTGGAAGTACTTCCAGAATTTGAACCACCCTGAGAAGTGTTTTTGTTAGAAGCATTCGATTTTTTCTTCCCAGGGTTTGAGGATGATTTTTTGGACGACAGATTCACAGAGCCAATAACTCCATCAACAGATGGCTTTGGTGGAGCCTTGGAAGTACCGGGTAAAGTACCTGACTGAGAATAAACTAAGTCAAGGTACTGGGCATGCGCGATAGCTTTCTCTTCAGTCACACAAGCTCCCATAGCAATGTCCAGTGCGATCTTAGGGACAAAGGAAGTTGTGAACCAGTCGGTGAGGAGTTGATCAACGATCCAAACTTGATCAACCGATGATGCCTTCTCCATTCATGTATATGATCAGAGATGTGTGTAGCCGTGTCCTTCTTGAGAGACGTAAGGAGATGCGTTCTCGTCTCGTACCGAATGGGTAACTGAAAATGAGTGAGGAATGCCATTGCCAATGAATTGAAATCTTGAAAAGACGCACGGGTCAATTCAATGTACCATTTAACAGCGGAGCCAGTGAGAGTTCTTTGAAACAGGCGAAGCCAAACCAAATCATCAAGCCATGAATTGGACGAACACCAAAGGTGATAAGTCATTACACGGGCTTGAGGATCCTCTCCAGCTTTGCCGTCGAATTTGGGGCAATCGCCGGGTATCTAAGTTGGAACTGCTGGCCATTATGGATTATGCAAAATAGGATCATCGGTTAACTTCGACATGTCGGGCAGTTCCAACGTTGCTAGAAATGGTAGCTGTGGGTTGAAGGACATCTATGGATATGAGGTAGGGCCAGAGTTCCATCCAGTTGCTAGTTGCCCCCATTGACCTTGTCCGAACGGACCAGGTCCAAAAGGACCTTGTCCATAGGAACTCTGTCCATAAGGGTTATATCCATAACTTGATGGTTGATTCTGGATCTGCCCCCCAGCGCCCCATTGGTTACCATAGTGACCTGCAGGAGCAACATTTGGTTGCTGGTAATTTTCATAAGGGGTGGCCTGCGGCTGTTGATAATTTTGATACGGGGCAAATTAATTTTTCCCCTGGGGTTGGTGGTATCCATACGGTTGTTGGGCTCAATATTGAGCCTGGGAACCAGGCTGCGTTTGATACGAAGGTTGGGATTGATACCCACCTTGCGGGTCAAGACCAGTTTGATTCTGGGGCTGATAATCGGGTTGAGCTTAAGAAGCAGGGACCATCTGCATGCCCAGTTGAGCAGGCCCAGAGAGATATCCTTGCGAAGAATGAGGTTGGGCCATCTGGCTGGAAGGTTGTCCTGGTTGGATCTGAGACAGACCTACTTGCCCAGAAGGTTGAGCTTGCTAGGTGTTTGGTTGTCCTTGTGCAACCGAAGGTTGTCCTTACAGACCAGATGGCTGACTCGGCTGAACAACGGGTTGGCCTTGTTGCATGTAAGGTTGGCCACCCTACCCAGAAGGGTACCCTTGCTGGGTTCCAAGTTGTCCTTGATGCACGTAAGGTTGTCCCGGATTCCCGTAGGGTTGACCCGAAGGGTATCCCTGCTGGACTCCAGGTTGTCCTTGTTGAGCATAAGGTTGTCCTAGGTTTCCAGAAGGTTGCCCAAGATAGGTAAAAGACGGACCACTAGAGGCCGAAGGTTGTCCCTCGGAGGGTTGTCATTGCGAGCCCCCAGGTTGCCCTGGATAGGTTTGGCCATAATACTGCTGCCCATAATTAGGCTGCGTGTAGGATGGCTGACCTTGGTATGATGGTCCTTGATACGGTTGCCCTTGATCCGGATGGAATTGGCCACCACCATAACCAGAGGTACCCCAAGCAACACTCAACGGAATTGAAGACTCAACCGTGGGTTGAGCTGGTAAGGAGGTATACAAATGATGACCTATAGGGTCATAATAGGGGCCTTGCGCGCCTAGATTTTGGACAGCATGCAAGTATTGAGAATATGGCCCCCTACTGAAATGGCATCAGAAGAAGGCGGGGCACTGCTTGCAAGATGAACAACTCTGGCAGCATGTGCCAATTGACCACTACGTACCAGACCACGGGATGGGCCGGAAACAGTAGTTATGATGGAAGATGCCGTAACGACACTAGCAACCGAAGTCGATGATGCGACACAAATGGTCGGATTGGTCGAAACTGACGTGACAACAGTATGGTGAACTTGGGAAACAAAAGATCCCTTCGTGGGAACGATGTTATTATCCCACATAGAAGAGGAATTCCCAGATCCCATGGCATCCCTCAGAGATCTATAGCGCGTAGGCACTGTAATGCTGAGAGGTGTAACAGTGTAGGGCGTAGATATGACCGAGGATGTGGCTGGGATAGGAGTCTCAATACTTGACTTAACAGGTGTTCCACTCGATACAAGAGATGTGTCTTCCATATCAGAAGAAGCCATCAGGGTCGAAACATCAGTAGGAGTAGAGGGAAAATCCTCTTCAGAAGGCTCCCAAACAGGGTTCCAAAACAAATCGTAAATCTCTTCCTCTGGAGCACGAGAGTTCAACAGTTGGACACTTGGAATAACAGGGAAAGTGTCACCACAAACCAGTATCTCAGGAGTAGCAGAAGAAGGAGACCCTTGGTCACTCGGGATGGGAGATGGGATCAATGGATCCGCCAGGATGATCGAATCAAACAAAAATCCTAGACAAGCTAACGATAAAAGGCCCTACTCAAAACTAGCGGAAACAAGATCTAACAATGTGTTATCACTCAGGTTGTTCCCTACTTCCTAAAGGGAATACGGTCGAGGTAACCACTAACTAGTCTTTTAGTTACAGGTCCTAGCCTACCTGGAACCAGAGAGGGCTCTCTCTTTATAATTTAGCTTTGTTGGTGGGTGATTTTAGGCTAGTTATGGTGCACTGATTTTGTTTTAGACTTGGTTGGTTGGTGAATTCAAACATAGTTGAGATATGAGTTACAAAACAGTTTGGGCCATTAGGCAATGGAGTTCATGAATGTGTACTGCTGAAGTATGTTTTTGAAAAAAGAGTATTACTGCAAAGCTAGATAGGCATCCGTGGAACAATTTTTTGAGATTAGGTAATGGAGTTATGGGATTAGTGAGTGAAAGGCAGTTAAGAATCTTCCACTATGCTAACAGGGGAGAAAATGAGAGTATTGTTTAAGAGCAGTTAAGAATTCCTAAACAATATCCACAGTGAGAGAATTAGTTTAAACATGAGCAATTAAGAATTCATATCCATGGCTAATCCTGAAGAAAACATATTAGAAACAGAGATTGAGCATAGGCTGTATTCAAACAAATCCTAAGCTATTATTTTTCCCTGTTACTATGATTATGAGACATATGTGAATTTTTGCATACACAGAAAGACAAAAACATGGTTCAGAATAACTTATTGTTCCATTAAATGACACAGGAATTCTGCAACATAGCACAGTCCTTCATTTCCACCTTCAGATAGTATAGGAACTAGGAACTCCACCAGCAATTTGTATTAGCAAAAGTCTGAGATATACAATGTAGCTCTTGTGTGAGAATTTCACTACAACCGACCCTCAATACGTTCTATGTGGGGATATATATACAAAAATAGGATACAAAATATCTAGACAGTGAGTTATTGTGTAATAAATTACACCACCAACTCTCTTACAAAAGTAAATGAAATAAATAACTATAGTAGTTAATATTGATATGGTAGTTGTCTTTCTGTCAGACAAACTTTGACTTTTTGGATCAACAAAGTTGGCTATAGCTGCGTCTTTAAATCTACATTTGTTGAGCCTGTTGTTTGAGTGCTTTGATGAGTCACTGTACTGATGCTTCATGTGATACCTGCGTGCTTGATTCTCTGTTGACTTGTACTGTGACTGAGATCTCAATTTTGACAAAAAGGAAGAATATACTTGAATCACCTGGGTAGTACTTCCAGCATTTCCTACCACCAATCAGCTGGAGGTAGCTGATGTCTCCTTATTTTTATGAGCGTTTCATCTGCTTCAGTATATCTATAGAAATTTGGAGGCACTTCAAACAGATGATTAATCTCATGCTCAATAAAAAATAAATTCTCTAATT
>APFE030381098.1:36894-73012 GCA_000404065.3 Pinus taeda | reverse complement strand
TCTATAGAAATTTGGAGGCACTTCAAACAGATGATTAATCTCATGCTCAATAAAAAATAAATTCTCTAATTTATCATACAGAGACTGCCCAGAAGGAGGTCCTGCTTCTTCCGTGGAGCTGGTGGATGTTGTAATTTGATTTTCAACATAATTGTTGATCCTTGTGATGTATTGATCATATGACAACAATTGTCCAGTACCAGTCACTAGGCTAGGCATTCCTATATCTTGCATTGTTGTTATCTTTGCCCTGAAATCATCTATTTCTGCCTTCATATCCTGACATTTCCTTTCTAGAGTCTGTGTGAAATTTCTTAAGGTCAGCACTTTCTTGGCTGTCAAGATAGTGTCTGTTCTACTATGTATATCCAGTGCTGCCAATTCTTCCTTAGTGTGAGTATTAAGGAAATGTATCATCTTATTAGCCTGCTCAGGCATAATTCCCAGTGTTGTTCTGGCCTTCTGTATTTCAACATCAGCTATGCCTGTTAATTCAATTTGCTCATATATTGCTTGTATTGACCTCCATTGGTCATGGATTGATTGGCCAATTTTGGCCCATATAATCTTGTTGATCTCAGCTAGAGTTTTTCCCAGAAGCAGTTCTTTTTCTAAGGCCTTCACTTTGGTCACTAAGGCTTTTATCTCCCTTTGCTTCTCTGCCACTGTCATTTTGGACTTATCAAAGCTGGCCTCTAGCTTGGCCAGTCTTTCTTTGGCTTCATTAATTTTTGTCACTTGAACTTCAAGTTCCTTGACAGCTTTCATTAAGTCCTCCATGCTCATACTTGATTCTGGTGCTGTTGTTGTTGTTGTTGTTGCTTCTGTAGCTGATGTGGCTGTGGTAGGTGCTGGAATGGTAGGAGGGGCTGTTGCTGCTTGTGTAGGAAGACCAGGGCCAAGAGTTGTGGAAGTTTGAGGGGGTTGGGAGGTTGACTCCCCTTGCTTGTCCTGCAATGCCTTTTCCAATTCTGCTTCCATCTGTAGTATTCTTTGATTCAACTTAAGAAGCAGCTCCACGGTCTCATCAATGTGCTTTTCATGTGCAAGTTCTGTTGTTTGAGGGTGAATGGTTGGATGCAGCTTTGCCTGCTTTCTGATTGCAGCAATGTCATCCTCCTTTTTCTTCATAAGGGCCTTAACACCCTTTGGATCTTTAGGATCATCTCCTAGATCAATGATTATGTCTTCCAAATTTTTTATTCTGTTTTCCTTAGCAATGGAAGACATCCTTTCCAAATCTAGCTGTGTGTTTGTATTTTTTAGTGACTCTTTTCACTGATGGGCTAGCATGGCCCTGTCTGCAAGTGTGGCATACACCATCTCCCCTGTCTGTTTGTGTAGTTCTATTTGATCCAGGGGGTGTATGTCCTTGGAGAGGACCTCTAGATTTGTCTTTGTGTAGTCTGTAGCTAATTTGGGCTTTGGAACCTTAGGCTTAAAATGAGTCAAAATCATTTTATCCTCCTTGATATCATATGCTGCCATCAATCTTTGTTGCTTGGAGGGTGTTTCCTTTAGGAATTGATCATAAAGTTGAACTCTCAAGAGTTCATTTTGTGCCTTAATCTCCATAAAAGCTCCTTTGATACCAGCTAGTTGCTTGCCCTGCTGCTTGGAAGAGGACACTTTTGTACTTTGCTGCATTGCTTGTTCCTGCTGGAACGAGCTGGTAGCAGTTTGCTGGCTGGATTCTCCTTCTTTTCTCTGGCTCCACCTCCTTTCTTCACTGATGTGCTCTTCTTCAGCCTCAGGGTCAATCCTTTGCCTCTTGGCCTCCAGTTGCTGTGTTGACCCACTTGGAGGTGTGGGCTCCTCTCTACCTCATTTTCTGCCTCTCTCTTCATTAAGAGGAGTTTTCCAAACTAGAATTTGCGATGCTTCAGCTTGCTGTAAAGGGGCTTGCCCTTGACTTTGATCTTTCGAAGTGCTGGGCTGTTCTGCCTCTGTTTCATGTTGTACATCCATCACTTCTTTTCCTTTTGTTGTGGTTGTTGTTGTTGTAGATGCCTGCTGGGTGGTCTGTGCAGCTGCAGCAGTGGATGTGCCTTCTCCGACTTGAATTGGTAGCTTGAATGTGACTTGCTGAAAAGAGTCCAAGTCAATAGTTTTCTCTAAATCTTTCACAGTTTGTTCCATTGTCTCTTCTTGAGTAAATTCCTCCACTAATGTCCCAGGCACCCATTCATCTTGGTTGACAAAATGTTCAATTTGTGGATATGGACAATGTTTATAGGCTAACAGCCTATATTTGACTCTTCTGGCACTGATAAAGCCATGATGGTCATAAGGGACCCACCAGAAACTCCTTTTTAGTTTAAGCTGTTGCCCCAGTATTTGATCAGCTTCTTGCCAACCATCTTTATTGTTCATGATGAAGGGGCCCAGATGGTCTCTGAATTTCAGATTGGCTTTCTTCTTGGCACTATGAAAGTGCGTAAAATCAGAATTGATGAGTTGCCTATAGTATTCTAAGGAAAACAATCTCATAGGCACATATCTTAGGAGCCTATAAGGACAGATCTCACAACCATAGATCCTGATGACTGTGTGATTTTGATATAAATACCAATCACCTATTTTGTAATTCTTGGACAGTTGTAAGATTTTTTGCATGTCATTTGACAATCTGACAGGAGGAGTTCTTTTCAAGAGGCATGTGACTAGATAGACAAATTGGTCAATGAATCCACAATAGGAATAGGGAGAGTTCTAGACTTGATGGAATACTGAAGACCAAAAGATGACAGACCTCCTCTCACCCTGTGAATCCAGCTTCTTGATAGGGAATTTGAAGCATTCTGTCTGATAATACATGAATAGGTGATAGATTTATGATGAATACTTAAATATTTCTTCTCTGTTCAGCCTTAGCAGTTGGTCATGTATTTTGTTGGCAATAAACTTGGCATAGTTGTATTTTATAGCAGGGGGCTTTCCAAGGCTATATGCAGATAACAGGACCAACACACTTTCATCAATATGCTCATTTGTGGAGAAACCCAACACAGAGGATATCATGTCCACAAGCAGCTTGCCTACCTCATTGAAATTTGAATATGGGAAAGGAGGTGGCCCAGTAGGTTGGCGGTCTCCTCTCATGAAAGTTTTGGCAACTGCAGCAATCTCAGTGCTAGAGAGCCTGGAGCCTTCATCGAGCAGGTTCTTTATGGAAAAAGGGTAGAGCAGTTGGGTTTACTTGAAGTTGAGCATCTGATTAATGGAATTAGGAGTAATGTAAAAGAGTATGCTCCCAGATGGAGACTTAACAGCTCTGAGGCTTTGGTCATAATTCTCAGCACAGAGGTGAATGATTTGAGGAAAGATATTCACAAAAGGCAAGAAGTAGATGGGAAGATTTGACTCCCAGATGCCATACATGTCACTATTGTCCAAGTGGCTATTCCTCAGCTGGCAGAAGGTCTGCAAGTGGTTCCTCTCTCCCATAAAATCTTGAATGAGGAAATCACTGTCCACTAGAGGCATTGCTTCAAGCTCCTTGCTGGGTGTATTGATAGGAGCAACATCTAGAGCTGATGGAGTGGCCATGTTTAAACCTTCCTGGATTAGTACTTGAGCTTAGGATTAGTGAAAAGGCTGAAGACTGCACACTGGATTTGTGCTTGGGAGTGAGTAGTTTTGAGAGTTCAAAAAGACTTTTCACAGGGTTGATGAACTGTGGGGCACTCTTTGGGCAAACCAGAATGTTTTGAGCTAAGTAGCTGGGGTTTTGCAGAGGGAATTCTTGTAAGGGATTAATGCACAGTCGTATGCACTTTAGTTGGCAGGCTCAGGCTTTATAATCACTTTTTAACAGTGAATTATGCAAGAGGGCGTGGGTTTTTCGAGTTTCGTTGGTGCCGGAACTTTACCAGGATTTTAGGCAGTTTTAAGTAGATAATTCAACTGTGAGGAGCTTGCAGAGAATTTTTGCAGGAAATTAGGAGAAAAATGGCATAAACAGGGGTGAAATAGGTCGACTGCGGGCAAATACCTGGTTTTTGCAGCTTCGAGGGCGTTGAATTGGTACAATGGCAAGCAATCAACTTGAATTCATCAGGTGGTGGGAGCTTGAATGGTTGAATTGTGAGTTTGGCGGCAAATCGTCGTAAATGCATGCATAGCGCTCCGAAATGAGTGGTGAAAATGACATAAGAACGGCTCTTTCGCGTGGTTTTATGCGAAATTAGGCCTTTTTGGCGCTTTTGGTGCTTTTCGATGATGACGTCAGCATGACATCATCGGTGGGTCCTAGGTACGGTAGGGTGATGTGGCGGCTGATGTGGGTGACCACGTGGCGGGGCATGGACGCGGATGGATGACGTGGAGGCAACGTGGAGCGATGGCGGGGAACATGGGTGCTGACGTCATGGTGACGTGGATATGACGTCACAGGGCAGGCAGGCGATTTCTGGTTTCCCCAGAGCACCCTTGAGTGGTAAGTGGTAAGAGGGGCGGGGGGCTCTGAACAACCCGGGAGATCGATGCGTGGCGGGGGTACAACGGTGAAACCGCCAATCCCCCAGATGCTAAACCTCCGCCCATTCTCCTGCGATATTGACCGCCCACCCTTGGATCGGGATCGCCAACAATCAGATGGATGGTGGGGACTGTGATGTGACGGCGGTATAAGACAAGGGGACACGCCCGATTTAAATAATAAATTAAATAAAATGTGAGCGGGGTGGGTTTAGTCTTAGGGTTAGCGGGGTATAATGTGCGCTCGATGTAAATGTTTAATTAAACAACATATTTAACCAAAACATTAGCGCGGAAGGGGTAAGAGGGGTTTATGACGGCGGAAACTATAGATTTTAATTTTTAACCAAAGTTTTTTATTAAAACCCATAGTCTAGGGTGGCAAAGGAGGGTTAATATTAGTCCCTGATGGATTAATATTCCCCAAGACATGACTGAATAGCTATATTGCTAGGGGGAGGGTATTTACATAGATTTTTGGGATTATTATATAGTTTTTGTAGAATTAGGGAAGGAGGACAATGCTTAGGTAGCTAAATAATAAGTTAGTTGTTAATATGACTTTGTGGGGTGAAAATGTAGGGAAAAATGCCAAGTTTTCAGAAGTAAAACTTAGAGATAGAGGATGAGTGGAATTAAGAGTAATGATTTTTACACAAGAAATGTGGCTTCTTTTTCTTGAATAAACTTCATAGTTTGATCTAGTACTTGTCATGGAATGAAGTGAAACAGGACTCTTGGGCAGATCCCAACGTCCTTGGGGAATGTTAATAAATGATGTTTGGGGAAAAGGGGGAAATTAGACATGCTTATATTGTTATGTCATCAAACCTCTGCCATGGTGCCAATACTCTGAATGGGATGAGTTCTTCATGATAAGCCAAAGGGTAATGGCACCCTTACTTCTGCAACCTTACCCCACTTACCCAACCTAGCAATCCTAACATTTTTTCTTCATTTGAATTGGGTGCACTTGAATTAGCAGACCCTGATTGTGCTCTTTTTCTTTTGACTGCCCTCCTATCTAAATCTACCCTTATTTCTTCCAAGGACCTAGATTAAGTAGTTGGGCTCCTTCATTTCTCTACCTAGTTAGTCATTTGCCAAGCTTGAGCTGTTTGGACAGGAATCATTCTCTATTCTGCAACAAGCAATTTAAACATGGCATGGTCCATATTAAACTGTTGGGCCATCCATCAAGTATGATTAGCAGCAGTATTTGCAGACTATGAAGCTGCCCAAAGGATAGTAGTGGCATTTTGACTGTCCACTTTCCTGGTCTTTAATTTGGGGTTCATTTTCACTATTCCTTTGACCAATTGATTTTCTTTCCTTTTGATTATTCTTTTAAGGCATAGCCTCTTTTCATTTTTTAATTTTCCTAGTATGTATACAAAATATGGAACCTTTGCAACATGCAATGATGAACATATTTAGCCCTTCCACTGTCGATCATGAAAGATGAAACCTATTGGTATAGGAACCTAACACAAGGTAAATGTAATCGTGGTCGAATAAATTTTTAAGACATTAGGACACAACTTGACCTTTTCATGTTTTAAGAGTCGAGAAACGGACAAAAGATGACTCTAGTCGCCTTCGAATATTTAGTGAGCCCGAAGTGACAAATGATCAAGTGAGCCTTTTCTTTTAAGGAGTCCGAAAAGGATCAAAAAGTGAATACTCTGGAGAAACTAGGCAAGGGGTTTACCAGACAATCTGTAAAACTGCATATACACCTTAGCAATCATATGAAAGCCAAGGACTTTCCGTACGATAGTCAATCTTCCTGAATGTTGTGTTCGGTGTGTTACGGGCTGTAAGGTGGCAGACACGGCTTCTTGTGGATCAAGGATGATAACCCAGTGGAGTCTCCCCATATATACGCAATGGTACGTGGGAGCACAAGTCCGTACTAGACCACAGTTGAGTCACACAAGGAGGAATCACCCAACCTTAATGTGAGGACAAGAGTGACTAGGTTTAACGACGTCGAAGCACGTCTCTAGCCTAGACCTCTAGAATGTGAACGTTATGTTACAATGCGTTTTTAAGTTCATTCGATTTATTTTAAATTTGATCTTGATTTAAGTTTCGGTTTTTGGGTCCTACTGTATGTAATTTCTCAAAATCCCTAAATGCAATCTATATGCCAAAGCATGTCATTCCATTTGATGAATGCTAATTACAAGAGAGTTAGAGAGCTTTCATGCAAATGAAACGATTGCAAACAACAAAGAGTTTCCCTAATGCAGCTAATGCAAATCAATAAACTTTTCTTTAAGATCACTAATCACTAATCGAAATGAAAAGTCCTAATTTTCATTAACTATTTCAAAGCAAAAGAGATTTTTCTTTTTCAATAATGGCAAAATGCACTAAAGAACTTTTGAGAAATAATACAAACAAATTCTAACCAATACACACATGTTCAGTTCCTCAAAACACAAATCAAACATCCAAAGAATCAAAAAGGTCCCAAAGACAACAATGAGCGGTGTGATCTGGGCTCAAAGTGAGACGAAGCGGAATTCAAGTGAAGACGAAGAAAATCACTTAAACAACACAATGAAATGATTCAAAACTACCAAGCAAGTGTAAGGGAGCAAACAAGAGAGTCGATTGGACAACAAAAAGATAAAAACACCTTAGGAAGGCTCGATTCACAAGGCCACTAGATGCCCTAGGGCTAGAAATGTGAAATCGGTAGAAAAAAGCAAACACCCAAAGGGTAGCGATCGAAACCAGTCAAATCACACTCCAAGACACTCCAGTAGTCTAATAAAGGTACTTAGGACAAAACCAAAGCTCAAAAAGTTGGGAACCAAGCAAACTTCAAATGTTTACAGGCATGGCGTGACTGTCAGGCTGCAACTAGCACCTTTCAGGGATTGGCGCAGGTTTTAAGTGTGCAACATGCGCCAACTAGCGCGACTGTCACACTATAAACAAGCGCGAGTCGAGTTTGCTATGGAAGAATAAAAAAAAAAGAGCCAAGGCTAAACCAGCAATACCTAAGTACTCTCAAGAGGCAAAACAACACAGGTATCCAACCCAGAAATCAAAACAAGCGGGAGAAACCAAAGAAACAATCAAGGAACAAGGCTAGTCCGAAGTCGTTCAGTTTGCAAACCAACCCAGAGATGGACTGAAGTAGCGTTGATCTACTTCGCTAATGCAAAGCAATAGCATTTCGAAGGCTATCTGGCCAGACTTCAGGCTTCGTCTAAAGTTTACAAATCAAACAACAAGACAAGATAAACAAACAAGGCAAAAGCCAACTCCCTAGCGGAGTCACCAGATTGTTGTGTAGGTAAATCCCCTCTGCGGACAAAGGCGATCCCACTAGCGTAAATGGGGTCTAGCAACAATCAAAAAACGCTAACACGTAGGTTCCTAATTGCAAAGTAAAGGCCAATGATGAGAGCCTACCTCGAATCCAACGCTTATATTCGTAGAAGGGTCGTCGCCTCCGTTCTTCCACTTCAGCTGGTCACAATCCTCACGATCCTCATGAATAGACACTTGCACATGCAAAGAACAAGACAAATACAAGCATAAAATCCAAGAAATACAACTATGTATCAGTCAGAAAGGATACAACTCAAACATCATAATAAAGACACATGAGTGGAACCATAATGATAGTCGTCTATTATTATTGATAAACAATAGAGAGTACAACCAAGTTCTAATGTCAAATCCTCCTTTGACTAGGTGATCAGCAACACATGCCTTGCAAAGCTTGTAGGGGATGGGAACAAGCCTCTCTCTCCTTGATTGCTTGGACATGGATCTCCTCCTTAAATATTTAGCCTCATAGGGATGAACAAGGCCTCTTGCAACATGAGCTTAGCAATTCTCAGATTTTGGGACTTAGATTTGGGAGCTTGAAAAGTAGAATTACTAACTAGCTTGTCAAAGGGGAAAGAAAAATCTTATATAGAGGTAGGAGGAATAGATAAGACCATCCACTTGATTCATGGGATTGTCCTTATCATTAGGAAGATTCCATGAGAGGTGGAGAACTACTTCCCTCCTTGGGAGATTCGAAGCCCAACTGAACCAACTCAAACTGGAATCAGTTCATGGATAGGGTAGAAGGAACCTTCAGAAGTTTGTTTGTTAAAAACTTTACCCAACTGGTTTGGCGCTAGTGCGACTCTGAGACAGAGCGCCAGCTGGCGCGCCCTCTTTGGAGGATTTCACCCATTGGTGCGAGTGATACACTGTGGAACAACGCCAATGGAGAAAGGGCTATATTTTTGGGTATTTTGCAGAAGGTGTCTTCAGGGCATATGGAGTACATACTTTAAAGGATACAATGCAGGTGTTTTCAAGTTATGTCACTTCTCACAGGTCCCGGAATAGGTCCTCCACTGTACAGGAGAAAGGGTAACAGGGACGGTGAAAAAATACTATGTAACACGGGTAAACCACTTTATGGCATCAGGTCACTCTTGAACATAACACTTTCACTTTATCATTGTGACTATTTGGGTTGGGTTATCTACTTGATGGTCATCATACCTTGGTCTATCATACAATCCATTACCTTTGTTTTCGGTCAATGCTCCCAATCCATTTAGTGTCACCAATATGTTCAAGAGAACTCACTTAGTTTGAAATTCATCCTTTACAATACTCATAAACGTTCGTTTTCATGACTGCCATTCCTGGATCTTGTGTCGTCAGTAAAATTCCGTTTCCAAAATCATTACATTCGTTTCGTTTCATTGATGTGGGATACATCAAGGCCTTCCTGTGATGAATCACTTCTTGTCAACATCAGCACATTATCCAAGAAGTTGATTTAGAAACACCCTTCTAATACCTTGAGGCTTGCATACATCAATGGCAAGTTTCTCACTTCTAGAGATAGCTTGACATCATTGGCCTTCGACTGAAAGACTTTGTATGGTGTTTGACATCAGAACATCCATTCACATCACACAGAATGTACTGCAGTACCTTGAGAATCATTATCATTATCGATGATTTTTTTTGGCATCTATTAACAACTTACATCATTATCTAGTAATCAAATAGTGGCTTCCCATGTTTTACCTCAGATCACATATTCACATGGTTAGACTCGTACTTGAGTGAATAATTGAACAAGATAAAAGACCTCGAATTTAGTTTCGTCCATACACTACATTTACATTGATGGTCATCCAATCATGGGTCTATATCTATAGACAACTATCTATGTACTTGTAATTAAAGTTTATATGCTGAGGATGGGTATGCCTTCCCTCACCAATTCATGAAAACAAATCAAAATATCATGATATTATGTATTGTAATCGATGCACATCACCATCCACTTCGGAACCTCCTCGCCACATTGTAAAGCATATCACTTGACATCATTATTTTCGACTTCATGCTTTAGGGTCTAGCTTTTATAGATTCATTTGGGCACATCACTCCCATCATTCAAATCAATACCATTAGGGCTCATCAAACCCTAATTCAGCTGTTGCATGCCTTGGACAAGTCACCACTTTGAATGCCTCCAGAAATTCTTCCTTAAGGGACCAGCATAGCCTTGGATAGGGGTAAGTGCACTTCAGTGTAGGTAGTCCCATGTCAAGGTTCTTTCTAGAGCACTTAGACCCACTTCGACCTGTAGTGGGTGAGTTTGAGCGAAATCATCATAGGGTTCTGGGAATATTCTTATCTTCTGGAGCCATCTAGAATATTCCCACACTTATCATCTCCCATGAGCTCAAAATTGGATAGGGAACAAGTTAAGTAACCTCCTATCCTCTCATCCCTTCCTCCATGGAAACTAACTCTAAGTTTGGAAGGCCATTCAATACCCTTGATGAGCCCCATAAATGGGTAATTATATGGACTCATTTAGCCTCCTAATTCGACTTAATCCACCATTTTCATTAGTTTATTGCATGTTTTTTATTATATTCATGGTAATAGAGTGAATTGGGTTAGTCATTATGCCAAAAAGTCTAATGTGTGCTTTATGTAGATTTATGGTCAATTTTGAGACAAAATCAAAGGTTTAATGACCACTTGGCAGCAAAATTCGTGGAAGAACAAGGGAGAGGATTTTTAGGAAGGTTTCCCCTTCTTATATGAGCCCTTACCTTGAATTCTCCATCAAAACTCGAAGCACAAAGCTAAGGGGTAGCAAAGCAAGTCAAGTAGGACTGTTGTTATCTTCAGTTCCAGGAAGCTGAGTTGCTTGATTTTAGGAGGACTATTGGAGGTCCCCATTTGTATAAATAAGAAGGCTTACGGTCTCAATTCAGTTAGTTAGATTTTAGTTAGATTTTAGTCATTTTCTAGTCTATTTTCACAGTCTAGTGCAGCCTTATATCAACACATTTTCGACTTTTTCTTGTAGATAATTTTTGGGATGTAACTATTATTTTTTGATCAATAAAGATGAATCCATCTTTGCACCAGATCTGATCTTTCTTTGGAGGCTGTAGCTCTTGGGGTTGGGCCCAACCGAAGTGCGAGTACCTCCTTTGTGTACTTTTGTGTCTTTGCACATTCAGAGAATAATTTATGTTATTTAGGTTAAAATTTTGCTTTGTTACTTAGGTTGTTTTTTATGATTAAAACAACTTTTCATGCTTCAAGTTGATTTGACAATTTGGTAATAGAAAAATATACAAAAAGGCCATCAAGCAATCCTTGATCTCATCTTTCCCTCCTTGGGACCATGAGCTGAGACTAAGGCATACTTGCTACCACAAAAACACTATTTTTGCCTCTTCATGCAATTGCTAGTGTTAGATTTTTAGTTAGAAAATTTGATACGAGTTGTAATTGCATGTTTAAGATCCATTCCTGCTTATTTTCCATAATTATCTTGCATGATTTCCCATGTATAACTTTTTGTTCATCATGTTTCTGGTTTTTAGGTCAGATTAGGTCAAAATACCTAGATCTTTGGTTTTCTTGGTCTTTGTTCAATCAGTTTTGGAAAATAGTGTGCAGAACACTTGTAATACCTCCTTTCCTATCCTTCCTCCATCATACAACCTCCTCCAACCCCTAATCCAATATTCCTACCCTTCATTTACCACACTTTTCCCAATTTACCCTAATTCCTACATTCTTATGCACCATCACTCCTTCAATCCTTGAACGAATCCAACCACCTTAATCACTACTTAGCCTCATTTACCAGGTCCTAGGCCCCTTTTCATCCTCATCCATCCTCCATTTCGACTTTCCCACCAGTTTTCCACCATCAACCCTCCAAAATCCTCTTTCGGATCTTCTTGTAGAACATCCTGTAGAACATCGTGTAGAAGCCCTGTAGACTTCCTGTAGAAGATCACGTTAGCAGTTTTTCAAGATCTGATCACCATGAAACTCTTTGGAAGGGTGCTAGGGACCCCTTAGGCCCTCTTCTCACCATCCCAAGCTCCTACAAGTGCCTACCCCATTTCCTTTCGTCAATCAAACTCTGCACAATCAAAAATAGTTAACGGACATGCATAATAATTCTGCAAAATTACTCAAAAATGTGAAAAGATGTTTTTTCCATATTTTACTGCAAAAGTAGCTTAGTCACATGCATTTTTCCTTTCTAAAAGTCAATGGCATCCATTTCCACCGCTTTCATCTCTTTTCTTGCACCAATAGGGCTAGTCGTTAAAAACTAGGGTTTGCTAGGGTTTGCATTTCTTTTTAGCTCTCACCTTCTTTCTGCAAGTAGAATAGGATCTTTTGAGTTAGATTTCATCCATCATAGTTAAAAGCTTCTTCTATGAGCTCTTGGAAGTTGGATTAAGCTCTTAGCGGACTTGTGTTAGCTGATCAAGTGACACCCTGCAGCAAGAGCTAGTACTTGTGCACATAGCACCATCACTTCCAAGTTTTTTATGAACAACCGGGTTGATAAAAGTAAAGAAGGGAGTCACAGGAGTTGCAGCATCATTGCTGCAATATTGAAGCCCACCAACCCTCATTTATGACAAAATCTCCTCCATCTTCCTATAAATTGAGCACTCATCTAAGTGATAGGGAGTTGGACTTTGAGAATTTGTAAGGAGATACTATTGGTGTGAGGATTGAGATTATAAGCAAGTATTGTTATGTTGTCGAAGTATTGTGCTATTGATGTGATGTTGGTTGGAACCCAAACTGGAAGAGTGACAATGGATCAGACTTCATTGTTGTAATTCTTCCATTTACTTAATAACATTGTTTACACGTTTTTCCATATGCTTACCTTGATATATGATATTTATATGTGTGAATGTATATGATTCCATTTACTTATGGTCAATAGATCTCTTGCTTTGATTGGTTCTCTGTCTTATGTTGATGTTTTCAGGTACATTTTGAGCGAGTTAAGATCAAGAAGAAGCGACATGAGCTATACAAAGGAGACAAAAGGAAAGCGAAAGAACAAATAGGTCCTTTGATTCCCTTGTCTTACTTATCATCTATTGACAAGGGATAAGCACTTTAAATCTATTGTTTTATGTATAACTACCTACCTAGGGAATTATTATTTATCAGCAGATGCAAAATTCCTCATAACACTAACCTAGGGTTGAATGTTTATTAAATGAGTTAGTTTCTTATGTTAGGATATAATTATTTATTGTTTTTTCCTATAGTTTTAGGAGAGAATGAGAACTATTGTAAATAGGAGAAGTTTCAAGGATAATTCGAAAGAATTTTGGGAATTATGGCTTAATTGGATATTATCTAGAGATAAGGGATTAAGTGAGATATTTTATGGACTATGAGAGATACTGTGGGAGTTCTTTTAGGATGTAGAACCTACTTTGGGTTCAAATCTACTTGTGTAAATCTAGGTGAGCCCATGAGGCATGTAAGTGTGTAAGTGAGTTAAAGAGAGGAATAAGAGGCCAATAATTCTCCTGTAAATATTTTATTTATTAATTAATTATTTCTGATATTTATATGCATTCTTATTGTGCGAGTTTTCAGTTTTATTAGGTGTGTTTTTACTAGTTAAGTTGCAAGCCCTATGGCCTGTGCATCATTTTTCGTATCACAAGGAAAATCCATGTATATGATCGAGCCACTCACCTCATGTGTCATAGAAGTGAAAATGGAGTCATTCTATATGCTTTGATGTTGCAGTGAAAACATCGTCAATAAAAGGAAGGACAACTCCATGTCATCTTACATGTCCAACAAAAAAAATGGTGGAAATCCAGTTGGTGGATGGAAGGTGGATCAACTTGATTACTTTTGTTTGTAGTATATGGTGAAACCATTGAATGAAGGCTGCAACATAGATATTGCCTTTCATTGAAACTTTTTATAATATATATAATCACATATAATTGTGAGCGGACAAGTGCTAATAGAGCCTGCCTGAAGCGAAGCTAAGTTGTGACAGTAGAGCATGAATGTGGATGATAGAGGGAAGATTTTATGGTCAAAAAATTCTTAGGGTTGAAGCAATATCAAAATAATGAACGAAGTAAATCTATTGGAGGAAACATATTCTTTAACTAGTAATGAATTCATATCCAAAATATATTCTACGTGGTTTTGAATAAGAATTTTTATTGGCATTCCAGTTCTGAAAGTCATTCATTCTTATACACGCCATCATGGCATCCAATGTTCCTTTTCAATGAAGGTGAAAATTGAGCGAGTTCGTTGAACTTATTCTTCCCATGAAATTTTTTAGCCTGGGAGAAGTCATTTCTTAGGATTATGGTTTGGTTGTTGCTTCATGAGCACTATGTTATTGTCTCAAGTGGAAGTTGACTGATACGTTGTGCACTTGTGTAAATTATTGCTGCATAAAGGAAGAAAGTCGTGATCCTTGTAGTGTAGGGTGATGTGTGCTAAATAAATGGTTGAGAGAATGTGTGGAACTAAGTATTAAAACTTATAATGTTGTTTCAACTCAAACGTGATGATACATATAGGCAGGATGGAAGAAATATTGATCAATTTTTTACCAAGGTTGAACAACATGAAATTTGATTATAGCTTAATAAAATCCATGAAATGGACCAAAAGTGAGACATCAAGAACTCATCGTAAGCATAGATTTTGGTTCTGAATGGATGCGTACCCTTTTTTATCTAGATGCAATCATAATTGTTATGGCCAACTATCATTGGAGAATGCATCCAACTTCAAGCAGACTACGTGTGAAGGAAATTATCTTTGAGTTTTCAAAGATGTAACTTTATAAAGAAATTTGTCATATTATTTATTTCCACTCTTAAAAATAGCTCATTTGAAATTGATATTTAATAAGTGGTAAAAGCAAATTGTATTAAAGGTGAAAGTAAGTGGTAAAGGTAAATTGATGTTTTAAACTATGGTGGTTTTTATGAAGATATAGGATAAGTGGTTAAAGAATGAAAAAGTCATATGGTTAGAATAAATGTTGGATGATAAATGGTGATTTGTTGCACACTGTTTTGAGTGGGTGATATATGGTTTCATAAAACCATGTGTAGGTTCGAGAATGCATAGTTTTATTTATTGACTGATTGTAATGATGGTAATGTATAAAATTGTATATGCACATAAGAAATCATTAATGGTATTTATGTACCAACAACAAATTTTCAAGATACCTTAATTTAAATATGGGTTGAAATCTCTTTGTAATTAAATGAAGAGTGTGTGATGGTGAACATGATGGAGGAAATGAATAAGACAATAGATAATAATTTGCAAGATTCAACGAAATGGCACATAGATGTTATAGCAGTTAGCATAAATGATGAAGAATTTGAGAAAGAGATTGTTCGGTTGAGTGCGCGACTTAATATGTTGATGGAGCTGGTACATAATTATAAATGTGGATGGATAATAAAGAGGATGGCTAAATGGCGAATCAAGTAGTTGATTGCAAGAAGACAAAAGCACAAGTTGAAAATTTCTTTAAGGGGAGGGAAAAGCTCTAGATAGTTGAGATGAATGTATGAATTTGTGAACGAGAACAATGACCGATGTTTGGTGAAGATAGTGATGATGCTGAAGTGAATTTTGTTGATAGAACGTGGGTTTCATTCCCACAGAGGGCAGTACATACTATTTAGAAGATCCGCATATGATGACTAAATCCTCGATGGAAGATATAAATTATGTCGGTTTTAAACGTGGAAATTGATCTATGGATGTAAGATGTGTTGCAAATAATGTAAAAAATATTATTATGTTGGTTTTAAACCTGGAAATTGATCTATGGATGTAAGATGTGTTGCAAATAATGTAAAAAATATTAATTTTGTTTCACGTAAGAATGAACACAAGCCATTTGAAATGATTTCTAAAAGTGACCATAAAATGTTGATGAAATGTGAAGAACTATAATTGCTAGAAAATATGATATTGGAACAGGAACCTACGAAAGTTTAAGATATTCCAGCCGAAAATTAGATTGGATATTGAAATTGAAGAAGGAAACTAATGGAAAAAACACATAAACCAAGATATTGCAAGATGGGACAAAACAACATGATACATTTGACTACTCCAGTATACATCAACAAAGGAGGAGAATTGCAACATAAAATTTGGAAACCCAACTAATTAAAAGTCACAACCATTGAAGCACAATAACAAAAAATGGATGGTCAACAACAAACTAAATTTTGGGATCCAAAAGGAGTTTTATCAACTTATGAAGACATATGGTTGGGACACCATGATTTTCTTTTACCGAGGGAGTTTGATGAAGGCACATCTAACATATGGTTGAATTTTTACTAAAGGAGTTATTTTCTTAAGTTAGGATTTAATTATTTATTGT
Source organism: Pinus taeda (assembly GCA_000404065.3). Classification (NCBI taxonomy): domain Eukaryota; kingdom Viridiplantae; phylum Streptophyta; class Pinopsida; order Pinales; family Pinaceae; genus Pinus; species Pinus taeda. Next base: position 56,781 of record APFE030381098.1, on the reverse strand, counting down.
ATTTTTCTATAGTTTTAGGAGAGAATGAGAATTATTGTAAATAGGAGAAGGTTCCACAGTAATTTGGAAGAATTGAGAGAATTTTGGGTTAATTGGATATTATCTAGAAATAAGGGATTAAGTGAGAAATTTTATGGACCATGAGATATATTGTGAAGGTTTATTTAGGATCTAGAACCTACTTTGGGTTCAAATCTAATTGTATAAATTTAGGTGAACCCATGAGACATGCAAGTGTTTGACATAAGTGTGTGAGTTAAGAGAGGAATGACTAGCCAGTAATTCTCATGTAAATATTTTATTTGTTAATTAATCATTTCTTATATTTATATGCATTATTATTGTGTTAACTAGTTAAATTTTAAACCCTAAGACCCGTCCATTAACATTATACACTATTATATTATCTATGAATAAAATTTTCATATAAACTCTACCATATATTCACCCCAAATAAAATATATAATATTATATTATACAATACATTATTTATTTTCTTAAATTATATTTTTTTAAATTCTCAACACATTTTAAAACATTTCAATGTGTGAAAAATAATAAAAATATTTATAAAAAAAATTAACTATTACTTCCAATCCAATAAAATTATTTAGAAGTTTCAATTAATATATAACTGAAATAAAACTAAATACTATAATACCATATAACAGTTCATTTATTATATTACCATCTAAATATATGAAATTTTAAGAAAATGTAACATTTAAGACATCTTTAATAAAACCTTCAATACATAAATAGATACATAAATATAGAGTCTATAGCTATTTTCAAAATATATATTTCAAAAATAATTCGAAATATATATTTCAAAAATAATACAATACAGTGAAAAAATAATATAGTAAAATTTCATAATGTAATCTCTCTTTAATTTCTAAATAGAAAATATTATTTTACATATAGGAATCAAATAATTTTTAAAATATTTTAAAGATTTTAGAAAAAACAGTTATATTTTTTAAATGTTAAATAATTCCAGCAAACCAATCCAGTGAAAAAAAATAACTAAAGGATGCCCAAAATTCTCCAAACCTTGAATCAGATCTAAAAGGGAAGACACTTTAAACGTAAAATAAAATGCAAATTTAAACAACACCTAGCACAGACAAGCTCAGATAATGGCATTTATAATCTCGAGATTGAAACTTCATTTCTCCAGCGAAAATGTTGAGTACGAGATAAACTAAGTTAATATCAGAATCATAACCCTTGCAAAGTGTTGAAGTCCATCAACAATTGATTCAATCCCTAGAACAAATGTTCTTAATTATCCTAGAAATGATTCAATCCCCAGAACAAAGGTTCTTAATTATCCTAGAAATGTTAGGGGATTTTTGATGTATAATTGTCCTTTCCCACTTGGCAAGGATATACTTGGTGCGTTCTTCGCTGCCAAATGCATAACCGAAGCAACGATTACCAATTTTCATCAAGCCAATTTGGTATATAATTGTGTTTTACCATTTGGCAAGGGAGTCAAATGCATAACCGAAGCAAAGATTACCAATTGCTTTTGGCAATTCATTATGCTCTCGGCTTCAGAGAATCTAGAGAACCTTTTCTTCAAAACCTTTATACTGGATGACATGCCCTATTTCAACTAAACATTATCGATATCCATCACAACCTCATCAGCCGTCGTTTGTTATTGTTTTGCACGTAGTGTAAGATTGGAACAGATAAATAAGAAAACCATGAAATATAAATCACATCAAAATAATTCAGCAACGGTATGAATAAAATAGCGCGATTCTGTCAAGCAACTTCCACAATCAATGCTGATCTGATCTTCTGTACAGTGCTGGTGATCAACGGTTGCACCGCTTGAAAATCTTCCATGGTAGCCCTAGGTGTCGCCATATTGGCCAACAATATCTGGAATGCAACTGTCAAAATAGTTCCTCCTTTATGCTCAGTGCTGAAGTTACTTACAATATCAAGTCCATCTGGGAGAATTACAAAGCCAGATGGCAAAACAGAAACATGATCAGGTTCACCTCCATGCATCACTGCATGCATGGAAGCCATATCGAAAGGAGAATAAACAATAATAGACCCCAAAGAACCTGTACAACACTCCTGTAAAGTCAATGCTCTCTGACTGGTATTGATACCCTGCAAATATTGAAATAAACTAATTGAGATAGTAATAATAGGGTATATGATTCATGGCATGAATTACAAAGATTCATGGCATTGATTGAAGGACAACTCATATTTCTTTCTCATTACTCATTTGCTTCTAAATATATGGAATAAGTCAATATACAAAAATGTTCTGCAGCATGAAGCTCCAACACTTACATTTGATGCGAGGAGGCTAACACTGTTCCGACCATCTTCTCCCGTCACAATGCGGGTTATTTCCTGCTTTGGTTCACCGATAGAGAGCATATCCCACTGCATTATTTGATCTCGAAATGTTAGTGGCGGCAAATTTTTTAGGGCAATTATCTTAGTATTGTATAAAAGTTAATCAATGGATCAAATCTATCTATTAGATATTGGGTGAAGGATAAGTAGCTAAACCTGGCTTCGACGTTTCAGATCTTGCAGGAAATTGAACGATTTCTGATGATTAACCGGAAGCCAGACTGAAGTGGCAGCACAGAGCACAAGGCCAGGAAACTCGGGGTTCTCCATGTTCTTCCGTGTGGACACTCGAATATCCTCATCACCGTTGTCAGATAGCTTAGCCCAGTTGTGAACCGCCGATGGACTCAGACTAGCACAGAAATCACTCGTCATTCGCTGAGCAAGTTTCAGCAAGCTTTGCCGACCTCTGGGATCTGGGAAAGCTGATCCAAGAAATAAACATTTTTATATGAAAATAGATTCATAGTAATGGAATATAAGACTGATAGGTAACAAGGCTTACCAGCGGTATCTGCATTTATTTCCATGAGAGCTAGACGTTGGCATTGGTGCTGCAGTGCTGAGAGCCAACGCTGAGATCCAAACGCCAATCCGGAGCTGACCACAGAATGAAACACGTAGTCCACACCTCTATGGTCATAATCGATGTGCTCTACCCAGGTAACCTGTTATAAACAATTAATGAGTCAGTCAGCAATGAAAACCTGTAGGCAAGGAACCATGGATATTAATTCGATAACATAGAATAATTGTTATGAGCAATTACATTTGAAGAATTGCCAGGGAGGTCTTGAATTATTAATCCCGATGGCTGCCTCTTGCAATTCACCGGAATTGAGTTCTCCACTAAACTGTCTACAGAAACATCTACGACGGCCCAGACTCCTGCACCAAGCTGCTGGCAGAACCTTAAGAAATAGAATTCTCTAAGTGGACCAAGCGGTGAGAGAGCATGGAGCTCCATATACATCTGTTACGACATTCAGTATTTCTAATGAGATTCTACCTTATGCATCGATACAGAAATATGTATAATTCGCTTCACAAATAAACTATTCTAGAGACCATTACTAAGCTTTAGAAAAGTAAAAATATTTAAATTTCTAATTCAAAGCTAAAGCGTTTTTAATCTAAAATCCTGGACTTAAATAATGAAAAAATACTTGATTTTCGAATTCAAAGCTAAAATGTTTTTAATCTAATATCCTTGAATTAAATAATGAGGCCTAATCTGATTAGGTATTTTAGAGCACTTCACTTCCCTCCGTAACAATACTCAGATCTGAATAAAAGATTAACCTACCAGTTGGAGTTTGCCGTTCGTGGTACCCTCTACACCATCGGATAAGACCTCCAAGGTCGTGGCTCTGGAAACAATTGATGCGAACATTTCCGAATAACGGTTCTGAATTGTATACGAAAGTTCAGTTAGTTAGGTCAACAGCGTGTACAGTAGCAGTAGTTAGAAATCGATCAAGTAGGCAAGAAGATGAAATGGTGTTGGCACAATCAGTGGTTGTTTTCTTACATACCGAATTCATAAGTATCTCCACCAGATCCATGCTATTCATAAGCACGGTGCCAACACCTCTGCTTCCCTCAGTTCGGTATCCCAGCGGTTTCGGACCATTGGTCCTCGGGAATTGGCGAAAATATTCATCATGGTTGAGCGTTTCCTTTATCCCATCGTGAGAAATTTTGATCCAGAAAGGTTGATGCATTCCAGCCATTCTGATGAGTTCATGCATGGATGCCACGGCAACTTCTTTTGCGTAGGATTTGTCGATTCCACTTGGACTTCCGTGTTGGCCTGCAACATCCACAGTGGAAAGCCCGTCCAGGGAATTGAAAGCGGGATTTACAAGATTGATGACACCAGCACTACCAGTTGCCAGACTCAGAGAAGTATCGTGTACAGGAGAAAGTGATGCTCCAGGCAGATTTTCTACAATCGCAGCAACTCTCTGCAACTGCACAATCGGGAAAAGAAGCATACAATTATTTTTGTCAGAAAATAATATTCTATAACCCACCAACACAGTATAATTATTTTAAGAATTTAATGTTTGATAGAACGCTTCCATGAATGTCAAATTGAGCCACTTACAAACCAAAAATCAACACCACGGTCCTTCAATAATATAGTTAATAACTACAAATCGTTAAAAACGGTCATAAACATATAGCCCACTTCACACAAGAAAAATCACAATTCCCAAACCAGTTAGGAGAAGGCGGTTTTCCACAATCTCTGAGTTTTCAGCTTACCAATTCGTGCATTACCAGGATTAATTTCATTTCAGTAGAAAGAAAAACAAATTTACTACCGAAAGGAAGAACTAAATGACAAATATAAGTTTAAAAATACCAGCTTAACTTCAAACCAATACCCTGAAACAAAAAATAAGAGTTTGCATAGTGTAGTAATCAGAGAACCCACAATAAAAACTATTTTTTTTCAATATTTCAAATCTCAACAGGATCCATCATCAGGACGTCTTGAATGTTGATAGAAAAGGAGTTTGAATTAGGGTTTTAAATAGTTTTAGCTCTTCTTCTATCAACATTCAAGAAATCTTGATGATGAATCCTGTTGTGATTTGAAACATTGACTAAAAATAGTTTTTATCATGGGTTTTACTGTTACTAAATTAAAAAATATAAACCACAGAAGTCTTAAATCCAGAATTTTCTTAGTTTTCTCAAATGTATGAAACCATGTATAACATGAAATGCACCGATTGCATTAGGAAAATTCCCTTCAATATTAATTTTTCAGAGTTAAAGCTAAACTATGTTTGAATGTCAGTGGAGGCAAACCTCATGTTTTAATCTGATGTTCTCCAACCGCACTTCATGCCCTTCCAAAGACATCTCCGTGAGCATCGCAGGTCCTCCACAATGGCAACAGCTACAGTTCATCATTGCTTCTTTAATAGAACGATTTTCCATTAGTAGTCTTCGGTGCTCCCCCTTCAAAGTTTCGTTTTCGTGACGCTCTTGTTTAGCCTAACCAATCCGAGAGTTAACAGATGAGTATCAGGTAAATGAAGTAGAAAGGCAAATAATTCTTAATGACATTGTGCGGAAATATTTGAAAAAATGCATACCTTAACCTGAGTGCGACGATTTTGAAACCAAAACCTTACTTGGCTAGGCGTAACCTGCAACTTTTTGCTAAGTTGTAGACGTTGATTTTCGTTAGGATGGGGGCATTCCTTGAAAAACCTGTACACAACAAACACAAATGAACTTTATTCGGAAGACTAGCAAGGAAACGAAGCAAAGCAAGAGTAATTTCATAAGAAACACAAAACACAAAAATATATTTATCAAGGAAACCATGTAAAACAAGACTTACGCCTCCAATTCCTGTAGCTGTTGTGGAGTATGTCTGTGATAAAGCTTCCCTTTTTCACGTTGACCGTTATTTTGATCATCCCCCGTTGGGCTCCTCATCACATCGTCACTCTCCGACTTACTATCATACTCACCATCTACTTTTGTCTTCCCAAGCTCCCTATTGTTATTCATCTCACCTTTTGAATCACCTCCACGTGTCTGTCAAAGATGGCCATCTTACTTATTATAAAAATACATCTCTGTCCTATTGATAACACATTAATTCAAGACTTCTACTCTCATTACTATTAAAAATTTCAGGACATACCAGCTTCAAAGAAAGCTCTGGAGTGGAGTTTCCCTTGTCCATTTATCTATGTCCAGTATCTGTTAAGGACAATCAACTACTGCATCATAAGACATGACATAAGAAAATGGTATTTTATCTCAACTTATTATATTAATATCACAGCGCCAGACATAGCCAAGCTACCAAAACCAATGTCATTGCTTGACAACCAAAATCGATGCACTACGTGTTAATTCCATTTTCATGTCATCTACCAATTGCGAGAAGAAAGGCCACCAAAGCTTATGCCTCCCTTTTCACTCTATGTCGTTCTCGGTCCTTAGGCCAAACCAAGTTCAGAACTGGACTCAGACTTTATTAAGTTGGGAGAACATCTAAATTCATTAAACAAATATTTAAATTAAGTAAATATCCTCGTTTTTTTCCCATAATATTTATAAAGATGTTTTATTAAAATAACAATATTCTTTATTTATATATAGAGTAAGAACATAATTATAACTTACTAGATCTCAGATTTAAAGCTCAAAAATCCAGTTGTTCCACTACATCACTACCTATCTTCATTAAGTAAGCTCAGTTTATCCAAGAATTCACCTTAAACAAAAACATTTAAGCTAACTCTATTATTTTATCTCCTGTTGCTTTCTCTTTCATAATATTCATAAAATTTTCTTATTCAAAAAACAGTATTCCTATTTAAAAAATAAATAAAAATATAAAACTCATTAGATCTAAGAGGCAGACCGCCATTTTTTTTTACATCACTGAAGTTCATACCATCCAAAGATTCACTTTAATCAAAAGCTACATAAAAATCATTTGATCTCTCATTCAAACAACCAACTTTTCTTTTTTCACCATATAACTGCCTCTCCTCACTAAAAAATTTTCAGACTAACCCAAAAAATTCATTTTAAAGAAAAACAACCTTTGATTAATAGAGCCAAACATCCACCTTTTTTCACTCCAATACTATCTATCTTAACTAAGCGAGTTCACTTCAAACAAAAACAATATAAAACTCATTTGATCTCTGATTAAAACAACAAAACAACCGGCTTTTCCTCTCTACATCACTGCCTTTCTTTACTGAGGAAACTCAGACTAAATGATTCCTTCCAACCTCTTCTCTACATCACTGCCTTTCTTTACTAAGGAAACTCAGACTACACAATGATTCCCTTCCCACCTCACCAAAGGAAAAATCTCGCGACCCAACCATTCGCAACAATGGAGCAGAAGATTTTTCACGCAGTTTCTGTTGGACTGGTAAAGGTCACAGGTATTTTCCAAGTGTGAGCTCTATTCTATAGAGCATACATGTACATGTATATGTATTTATGTGAATGAGGTATTTTTTTTTTCGCAAAAAATAGTCGTAAGCAGGCAGATTAATTGAGCTCATTGGTTTTGATATTTTTATAAAGCAATTCTTTAATTTAAGCATATATTTCACTCGTTTTCACTTTGATCGTTAAATGAGTTAATTTAATTAAATAATGAATCTCACAAAATCATTCTTTCAAGCTGAAAAGTGGATTGGGAAAAGTCGATTGGGACTGGGCACAAATAAATTTTCTAAGTTTATGAATCTAAAAATTCTTAGGTTGTTTGCTATTAGAAAAAAGTTAGATAAATTCAAATTTTTGGGAACTTAGAAAATGTTATAAATAGTTTAACAAACCTTACATGTCACATGCACACACTCCGCCAATGTTAAAATAAATTTATTAACTGGCACCACCCGTTTCAGTTCGAAAGCTAGTAGTTTCAGATCCTTCCGTTCGAGAGTAAGAGGCGGCTAGAGCATATAGGCACAGGTGGTCGGGGCAAAGGCGGATACAGATGCAGCAAAGTCAGTATACAAGGTAGAAACAGAACCATTTGACCCCGAAGTTTGGGTTTTATATCCCATTTTAGGTGCGAATACAAATCCACACCCTCCAGTAGCAAAGAGACGGGTAGCATAGGCATATTTAGATTGATACCCGGTATAAGTACCAGTTCTTTAGCAAGGCACTCGTCGATAGCCATTCACCTGCTCGTCCAAATCTTTGCTTTGTGCCGCACATGACCCAGTAGCCATTTCTGAGTCCATCTATGCAAGGCCAAGTAGCAGTAGAGTGACCCACCTATTGGAGACAGAACAAGCGCGGCGCAGCTGACAACAAAACGAGAAAACAGATGGGTGAAAGTCAACAGTAAAGGTAAGCGGTTGGGACAGACAATTGAAAGGTATAGCAGGTTCTAAAGTAGGCAGCAGAGACAAAGGCAGAGCCATAGCTTGCATCTCTTCCATATCGAGATTGAGAACCTCTAGCAGCATATCTTCCAGATCAATAGGCATAGCCCGCAACCCCCTATTCAATAAATGAAAAAGGGTGGGGCAGCCCTGAGCGATATTGAAGTAATAGATAGTTTGGCCTTGGGTTATAGATTGATATCCAGCGACAGAGGCAGAGATGAAAGCAGGCAGGAGCAATTGAACCAGCACCCGCTTATGGATCAATTCAAGAGCCAGTTGATCAAGTTGAAGCACTCGTTTCCTCGCAATGGTAGAGACATAAGCTGAAGCATAGAAGGCAACAAAGACAAAGTGAGAGGCAAAGGTCACAGTTTCATCAGTTGGAGATCGAGCATAAGAGGCGAAGGCTTCTTCGGTAGCAAATCCAATTATAGAGTCCCCAGCAACAGGGCAACAGGGAAGGAGGAAGCATTTGAGCTAGATCGAGACCCAGATCCCATTGAAGCACCTGTTGAAGCACTCATCGATGACCCAGTTACACCGGCCCGGAACCTATTGAAGTCGACCTAGAAGCAACACTTCTTGATTGAGTTTAGTTAGTTGTGGAACCTATTGAAGTTTATCTACAAGCAGTTGAAAAGCTAAAGCAGTTCTAGTCCCAGTCCTACCAGTTTCTAATCCAGATCCAGATCCACGTAGAGAGCACGACAATACTTCGATGAACATCATAGAATATAGGAACAACAGTGCACCTAGTAGGAACACTAGCTAATGGCGGAACAGCACTCGTAGAAACAACTAGAGATGCTTATAGCAACAAAGCAAATTTGTATTCTATTACTTATTGAATGATCAAGAGCATGAATACTTCCACCTACGCTACATAAAATGCATACTTCCACATACCCTACATAGAGGGCATACATAGTGGACAATAATCTATGAAACTTGGGATATGTATGGATGTATATATCTGTGTGGATACTGTCTTAGCTCCCGTAGGTTTTTCTATCGGCCATGAGCCGTAATTTTAATTTTTAATGTAAGGTAATTTTTTTTGTTTAGGAAAGAAAGAAAGATTGTTAAACATTTAAAATTCATTACCATGAGTTTGTTAACTTAGACAACATTGAAATTGATTTAAAATAAATAAAAAATATTTAACTTAACTCAATATAAGAAGTTTAGTAAATTTTAATTTACTCTAATTATTATTATTTAAACAAAAATAAAACACAAAAGAAAAATAAAAAGTTTATAAAATATTTAAATTGACTCAAAAAATAAATAAAATCTAAGGTCCTAAAGTTTACAATAATAGCATAGGACCTTCCTTTCGAGGAAAAGAATATAAACCCATTTTTTTGATGAAAAGAATATGGGGATAGTTTCAAATACCTAGGGTTCCATTTAAAGAAGACTCATATAGAAATCAGGATTGGTTTTGGTTGGTGGCTAAAATTGAGAACATGATTAAACACTCGAGTTATAAATGGTTATCAAGAAAAGGAAGGCTAGTTTTGATCAAATCTATCATTATGCAAATACCTGTCTACTGGTCTGTAGTAATATGGGTGCCCAAAGAAATTATTGCAAGAGTACCAAAGAAATTCTTGCAAGAGTAAGAAAAGCATGTAGTGGATTTTTGTGGGCTAGCTCAAAAGAGGATCATGGGGGTAATATGGGTGCCCAAAGAAATTCTTGCAAGAGTACCAAAGGAATTCTTGCAAGAGTAAGAAAAGCATTCAGTAGATTTTTGTGGGTTACCTCAAAAGAGGATCCTGTCCCCCATTGGGTGGCATGGGAGAAAGTGGCAAGACCTGGGAGGGCACAGGGTATAAAATACCTCACATCTTCTGGCCAACCTCTAGTAACAAAATTTGGATGGAAGCTCCTAAGGAAGGAAAATCTGAAGATAGTGTCCATTCAATAGAGTTGTATGGCTAGGACTTTGAGGTTGTTAAACAAATCCCAGATATGGAACAAAGAAAATATTAGGGAGTTATGGCAAAAATGGTGGATGGACATCATAGAGGAAACCTTGAGAAATTGACCTCTAATAATAGCATGGGGCACATGGTTAGCCCGGAACAGGAGAATTTTCAGGATCGGAACCCATCTCATGAACACATTGTGATTGAATGCGCTGCCATCTACGAAAAGTATAGAGGTACCAATCCTTAAATCAAATGTTAGGGAATCAAATGTTAGGGGGAATAGGGCAGAACATATAGGGGCAATATCCCTTAGGCTTATTTCTACAGGGCCTCTGATCAACTGAATATTTGTGGGGCAGGAATTCTAATTCATATTAATGTTCATAGATGCTTGATTGAGAGCCTCAGTGGGGCTAGGAGCAATAAAAAACAATTGTGCTGGACTACAAACCTTAAAACTTCTTCTTTGCTAGTTTACACAGCAGGGACTAAGATCAATTGAGATTTTTGGTGACTCTCAGAATGTCATCAATGGAGAGTACATGTCAAAACTATATGTTATCTCCTTGGACAAAAGAAGCCTTAAATCTTAAACAACATCTTAATTCTATTACCATGTGCCATATTTACTAGGAACAGAACTCAGCAGCAGGCCTCCTGCCTCCTACAAACCTTAAAACTTCTTCTTTGCTAGTTTACACAGCAGGGACTAAGATCAATTGAGATTTTTGGTGACTCTCAGAATGTCATCAATGGAGAGTACATGTCAAAACTATATGTTATCTCCTTTGAGGAAAAAAACCTTAAATCTTAAACAACATTTTAATTCTATTACCATGGGACATATTTACTAAGAACAGAACTCAGCAGCCGGCCTCCTATCTAAGGAGGGTTTGCAACATGTTATGGACAACTTGTGCATAAAAAAATAGAAAATGAAGTGATCTGTCTGTTGAATCATCCTCTCTTTGTGCCTTAAACTACATAACAGTGCCAACGGATGCTTTCGGGCTTTTGTATTTTTGTTTGATCATAATTATAGTTTTCTGGTTTATACGGATTGTCTACAGTTTTATGCAGACTATCATCCCTGTTTATGATTTTATGGAGACTATCAATAATGGAATGTTCATAAAATCAATAAATTGATTCACGTCACAGGTAAAGTAAAATTATTACATTCTATGATAATAAACATGGAAAAAGTAACAACAACATACATGGAAATTAATGCCCTCGCATGTACAACTATTAGATTGGGAGGTTCCTACTTAGATAGAGGTTTGAATTCCTTGCTTATAGCTTGAAGAAACCAATACCTCTTAAGAGCGCCCATAGCTTGAAGAAACCAATATCTCTCCACGCAGTGAACCTTACTTGACACCTTAAATACTTACTCGAAAGGTTCTATTATGATGTAACCAAAGTATTGATCAGCTTCTCCTCTTGAAGGGATTTCACCTAATCATAGATGGTCATCTTAATCCCTTAGAAACAACTCTGCTGAAAAACCCAAACAAGCACCACTAAGGAGGCCTAGATGAGCGAAATGAAACCATTATTAATATGCACAGTTTTTACTCTCATGCATATCATGACTCTGAAAACCACTTTTGATTTCTAAAATAGGCATGGTTAGCTATATTCTTGAACCATCTGAAAACCGTTTTTACTCTCATGCATATCATGAACCTGAGAACAACTTTCGATTTCTACAATAAGCATGGTTAGATATATTCTTGAACGATGTGAAAACCATTTTTGTTTTCTGTAATAGGGATGGTTAGCTATATTCTTGAACCTCTTAGATATGATTCCTGACTGGCTTTTCATACGTGATTTCCTTTTAGAAAAAACTTGAATTGAACTATATATATACTTTAAATTATAAATAAAGAAAGAACGAAATTGAAAAAGTTAACCCAAATGGAAAATTTGTAAAACATTTAAATTTGTTTCGGATAAATTCAGTAAAACAAATTTACATTCCCTTTCCTAATATTCATAAAAATTTCAAAACTATTTTTTCTTAAAACAGTATAGAACTTACCTGATCTCCGTTTTAAACAGCGGAGCGGCGAACTTCTTTCACCACCTCGCAGTCAATCTTTGCTAAGATGCTCGGACGATCAAACCTTTGATCTCCCCTTCAAACGGCTGAACAGCGAACTTCTTTCACCACCTCGCAGTCAATCTTCGCTAAAGATGCTTGGACGACCAAAATGACCAAACCTTCGCTAAGGAAGATCACCGAACCCAACAGTTCGCAAAATATGGCAGGTGATTCTTAAGTAAGCGTCTGCACTTTTTGTTCGGGTAGGTAAGCCTCACAGGTATTTATATGTGTGAGCCGCGTTCCATAGCGGCCTAGGTTATTAAAAAATATATATTTTTAAATTTGATATTGCTATTTACGAAGAGGTAGTTTTAAAGAGTTTATTTACAATTAAATATTAATAATGTTTTCCATGTGTTTAGGGAGTTATGGGAGTTTTTTTGGGGGACTAAATTGAATTTGAACGGTCTGGTAAATTGAATTTGAACGGTCCGGTTAATATGATGTGTAATACTTTTCTTTCTTTATCAAAATTGAAATTTCTCTCACTTCCGTTCAATTTTTTTTTTTATTAAATTTAAAAATGAAAAAATTAAATAACTATATGAAATATTTAAATAATATTGTTTTATAAAAAAATCGTGTAAATAAATTAGATTTTTTCAATTCATGTTAGATTGGTGTTTAAGATGGATCTATGCTATTTTAATTCTTTTAGATTTTGAAGTTTTTGTTCTTAAATTTTTTTAGGTCAAGCAACGGTTTTTTGTTACTTAAAATGTATTTTTGAATTGCGAGTAAGGATTGACTACGTGAACGCCTTGACCACTAGGATTGCAGAGAGTTCACAACTCAAACTTTGAATCTCAACCAATCCTTCGTAGATTTTGGGAAAATTTAACTGAAAAGTATACGAGAATCCTTATCACAAGTAGACTCTCGAAGTTTTCAATTAATTATTATTATTATTATTAGCCAATTTTAAAGTAATGCCAAGCACGACACCAAATTGGTGTATGTGAATACTTATCACAAGTAGACTTCCGAGGTTTTGAATTAATTACCTCAACTCCAATACTTATCACAAGTAGACCCCCATGTTTGTGGGACAAACAATTTTGGAAAAATTTAACTGAAAAGTATATGAGAATACTTATCACAAGTGGATTCCCGACGTTTTCAATTAATTATTATTATTATTATTATTATCCAATTTTAAAGTAATGCCCAGCAAGACACCAAATTGGTGTATGAGAATACTTATCACAAGTAGATTCCCCAGGTTTTGAATTAATACCTCAACTCCAGCAAGACACCAAATTGGTGTATGAGAATACTTATCACAAGTAGATTCCCCAGGTTTTGAATTAATACCTCAATTCCAGTACTTATCACAAGTAGATTCCCTAGGTTTTGAATTAATTACCTCAACTCCAATACTTATCACAAGTAGACCAAATTGATGTATGAGAATACATATCACAAGTAGACTCCCTGCGTTTTGAATTAATTACCACAACTCCAATACTTATCGCAAGTAGACTCCGATTAATTACCACAACTCCAATACTTATCGCAAGTAGACTCCAATTAATTACCACAACTCCAATACTTATCGCAAGTAGACTCCGACTCCCCAGGTTTCGAATTAATTACCTCAACTCCAATACTTATCACAAGTAGACCAAATTGGTGTATGAGAATACTTATCACAAGTAGACTCTCCGCGTTTTGAATTAATTACCACAACTCCAATACTTATCGCAAGTAGACTCCCCAAGTTTTGAATTAATTACGCCAATACATATCACAAGTAGACTCCCGAGGTTTTGAATTAATTACCTCAACTCCAATACTTATCACGAGTAGACTCCCCAAGTTTTGAATTAATTACGCCAAGGAGTTGACTCCCCAATTTTTGAATTAATTACTTCAATACTTATCACAAGTAGACCCCCATGTTTGTGGGACAAGGGACCCACTTCAATTCCAATACTTATCACAAGTAGTCTAATACCTATCAAGCAGTCCAATACTGATCACAAGTAGACTCATTACAACCATCATACATACTCTATCCCCTCTCAGTTTGAACATGTGACCTCTCAAGAGGAAACACATGCTCTTAATCATTAGGCCCACTCAAGTTGTATAATCTCTTGATCCTGAATAGAATTAATTTTATTTTAAATTGTGTTTTTTAAAAAGAGTTTTACAACATTATTGAGCCCAAAGGAAACACATTCTCTTGACCATTAGGCTCACTCAAGCTGTATAATCTCTTGAATCTTAATAGAGTTAATTTTATTTTAAATTGCTTATATTAAAAGTAATATTACAATATTTTTGATCAGAGAGGCACTTCTAGTGCAGAGATGTTGTGATCTAATGCTTAACATTTTGACTATGTCAAATTAAAAAGGGAAACTATACCAAACTAGATCCATCTCTTTTCACTTTTCCAACCATCGTGCTTAGTGCTTATTAAATATAAAGTTAAAGATCGATATATACAAGTTTATTTCTTCAATAAAAATTATTTCAAAAATTGTAATCCCCTATTTTTTTAATAACAATTTAAATTAATGAGTTATACCTTATTTAATTCGCATCCTTATTCAATTCCTTTACCAAATTACTTTCCCAACCATGTTAATTGGAAAGAATTTTAATTTATTAAAAGTCAGAGTAATTATTAATATTTTAATAATAAATAATTTTTATTATTAAAATTTAGTAATATTTTCAAAGTTAGTTAGATTATTTATAATAGTAAACCACATCTCCCGCGAATTGAATGACTTTTTCATTTTTTACTAAATTTGGGTGGAATCACTCTTTTGTTTTTTACTAAATTTGGTTGGAATGACTTTTTTGCTTTTTATTAAAATATGGTGGAAATTTTTGGAAATATTGGTTATAACTATTAAGTTTCAAAAGTTTTCGTGTTGGGTTTTTAAGTGAGCTAGATCCATTTCAATCATTGAGAAAACATTCAAAAACTAATGATTTTAGATTAAAGAAAAAAATTAAAAAATCATTTTTTACTTGTTTAGACAAGTTTGATTGTTGATATAAATATTTTAAAAAATAATTATTCTAGGTATAGTCTAATCTATAAGTGAAATTATTTTTTTTACGATATTTTTTCTAGTTAATTTTAATCAAAATTAGACAAATATTTTTAAAAACTTGAGTTTGAATTGTTTAATATACATAATTCGGGAGCTAAATATATTTTTTAATTTTATTAAATCATTTTTCTTAAAATGACTCTTAGTATAGTAGGAATATTTGGTTGAGTTCTTGAGATACTTTCTCAACATCCAATCTTCTTGTTTTGGAATTAGTTGGATCTCACTAGCACCATAAATATGCGATGTATTGTGTGCTTTGTAGAGTCTAATAAAACTTTTCCTTTGTGTGTGCATCTTTCGGTTTTTCGACTTGGTATTAGAGTTGCTAGCTCTGGGTTTACTCTTCACGGAGGGCCCAATAGATATGAAAGGATTTTGAAACTATGAGGTGACCGAACTCTTTAATTTCTAGCTAAGAGACAAAGCTTTATTTATAGTGGTGTAAATTAGTAGAAAACACAAAATATTTATAATGGAGAGTGGAGTGAAGCAATGATAATCATGCCATAATAAAATTGTAGGAAGCAACAGGTTTTTGTGGATCACTCAACATGTTCTGCAATGGCTTCAACAACATACTTGGTCAGTCGACTTGACCTATGGTTCATAATGCACTATTCAGACTCTGTTGAATTGCACGGAGCATCTCCACTAGCCTCTGCTCTTTCGGTGTTGTCCTTATCATATTGCAGCATGCCATTGTTTGGTGACCATGGGTTTGTGTCTTATGGAACGATGTAATAATAGTTAGACCTGTTCATAGGGAGACATTCTCTATGAGATTGAAACATGATACTATTGAGGCAAGAGCACTAGCTTTCAAAGAAAGGATAAATGGCCTGACTTTTTTTACTAAGAAATTTTGATTTATCTATTATAAAACCATTGGGAATTATTGACACCTAACCATTAGGATTGGGTGAAGAGTTGTAAATAATGTGAATACTAAATAATGGAAAATGAAGAACCATCAGGGGGTGAAGCCTAGGAGTCACTCCGTCCTCTATATAACCATTAGTAATCTTAATGAATAAACAAAATTCATTTGAGGAGTTACCTCCTAACGTGTCATGGTATCAGAACGAATCTCTATTTTTAGTTTTTCCCTATGAACTCCCTCGTGTCTTTCTCTCTATCAACTTCATTTGGAGAGACTGTCCTCCACATTCAATGCACAATCAAATGATCTCTTTAATTATTGCAAAGATTTGAGAATTAAACTTTGGTTGAATCACTCTCATAGAAGCTCTGCATTTGCATAGCATGGAGGTGTTGGAATGTTGGTTAAAATATTATGGAGAGGATTTGCAAATAGTTGGTGGGATTGTTGAAGATGGTGAGCTTCATCAAAACCTAGAGGTGTTGCATTGGATGGTAAAATTGCAATATTCATTCTGTGTTAAAGGTGTTTTATAAGTCCTTTTTTCATGACTGGAATCCATTAACATTGAATAAGTTTGAAGGTCAATGGCATATATCGTGAATGAATAAACCTTTTTGATAGTGTACATAGTGGTATATAACATCACCTCTCCTTTGGTTGTTGCATCATGCATACCTCTCCCAACTTCCAGTTTTTATAACGCATGTTATGTAACTCTCCCTCCAAAATGGAAGCGCGGTCCTTCGTAACTTCTCGGTTGTGAAAATTTCCATTACATGGTATATCCTCATTGTCAACTCCCCATACTAGTTTCATATATATTATGTGTTGTGTGTCATTGTTAGGGTCCCACCCTAACCCCCTTATCTATGTAATGGGACCATGTCATAGTCAAGAGTCAATAAAGCCCATATTAATAATTGTAAGTGGTTAATCCACAATTAATAATGGAACCACAGTTAGTTGCAAATGGGCCGTAGTATTAGATAGATGGTATTAGTAATACGCAGTATTGGCCCTTGGTATTACACATAGGAGTCATATATAAAGGATAGAAACTCCGTGCGAGGAGCATCGTGTCTTATTTTGTAATCGAGCTTTGCTATATTGGAGGTTGCCCCCTCGAAGAGGCAAGTGAACATTACTCTCTGAATAATAAAATCATTGCTATTTTGTGTTTTGGGTATCTTTTCTTCACATATTCTGTGTTCGGGGTCTCTTTTCTTCGCATATTTTGTATTTGGGTATCATTTGCAGGTTAAAGAGCATAACAAGTGGTATCAGAGCACTTTCTAGGGCCGGTGGGATCTCCATTTAGTAGCAATTTTTTTTTTGGCTCGAGACGTGTTCTGGCGCCTTTAAACCATGGGATCTGTCGTTGAGAGCACAAATCTGTGGATTTGGGGAGGCATGCAAGCAGGAAATACAAGAGGTGGTCACGTCTGTTGGACTCCCTTGTAACCCCTGTGGGTACCCCTTCGAGTAGTAGCGCATTAGACAGAACCGCGCACAGACTGCCTTCCACGTACCCTCTGGGTATATCGGAAGCACCATAGGCTCCCTGAAAACCTCGCCATAGGTAAACCAGCGACCGTCTTGCGGCTACAGTACACCGAGAACAACACTCGGAGAGATTACTCGCCCGTATGATAGGGTAGTCGGGTGGTACGGCTAAGGGTACGGTCGTCCCTCCTTAGTTAGAGCCCTGAAACATTGGGCCAAGTATTACTGCCAGACCGTTATGTATATTGCGATATGTAGCACCTGACACTCCTCAAGACCCTAGTTTCCTTTTTAATCACCATCTCTTCCAGATCCGCTTGAGCAAAGGAGTGCAGCAGCAGCAGATGTCGGTCCCAATCAACCAGTTCTGATCTATTAGATTCATCAGATCTGCAGAAGTAGTCAGTTCAACCGTCCAGCGCTACCCGATCCGCCATTCAGATCTCTCAGATCCACCAGACCAGAGGCGTTGTGAAGGGTTCCTATACTAGGGACGCTTATTGGTGATCTAGCCCATTAAAATCAGGACGACGAGATGAGCATGGTGGTACCATTCAATTAATTGTGAAAATTTTTTGGCGGTCCCAATTTTTCCTCAGGTCAGTGTATGGTAGCAACTAGAGCTCAAGCGATGGCCAATGAAAGGATGGACAAACTAGAAGAAAATATGAATGAAATCCAAACTTAGCTTCGCAGACTAGATCTGGAGAGAATGCAAAGAGAGCTTAGCGGACTAAGTATCGAGCTACATAATTTTTTGGCAAAAGGCAAGGAGGATTTTATGTCAAACGAGAAGAAGCAAGCCCACGAGGAGGGGTATAATGGTCATGAAGGCAATTACAGTGAATCTAGCCACTCTCCTCACGTCTGGCACACCTATCCACCACCCAGTCAGCAACCTCCCAAGTTGGATATGCAGAAATTTGATGGTTCTCACACGTCCGCATGGCTAGCACAAATGGAGCAGTATCTCAAATTGAATCATATCCTAGATGATGCGACTAAGCTTATGTTGGGGAGCATGTACTTCAACAATGAATGGCGGCAATGGTGGGAATGGCATCAGCGTTGCAATGGATATTTTAGGACTTGGACCCAATTTACCAAAGCTCTTCGAGATCGCTTTGAACAAGAAGACTCTTATTTGGGTCGTCTCACTAAGCTTCGACAGACTGGTACAGTGGAGGAATATATTAACGCTTTTGAAGGCTTAGCTTTCCCCACTAAGGGTCTCACAGATGAGTTCTACACGGAATGTTTTATCAGCGGTCTTAAAGAAGCCATCAAAGCTCAAGTTCTACTTCACCACGCTCCCACGTGGATGGAGGCTTGCCAGGTAGCTCGTAAGGTGGAACGTGCATTAGCAGCCCAATACAGTCGCCCAAATTTCCCCGCTAAAGGTCATCCCCCACAGGCTCAGAACACGACTCAAACACTTAAGCTCCAAAAGGTGTCCCCTGCGGAAATGGCCGAAAGAAGGAAGCAAGGACTATGTTACTACTTTGATGAAAAATACTCCCCAGGTCATAAATGTAAGGAGCCCAAATTCTTTCAAATAGATGCCACTGACTACAGCTCAACAGAGGAAGATCCACCACTCAAGGAACATGAGCCGCTAGAGGACGACAACCAACAGGACAATGTCTCTAACGAACCAGTTATTTCGTTGCATGCCTTGGCCGGGATTTCTTCCCTTCAAATGCTCAAAATCAGAGGGTTTATTAAACATCGACCAGTAGTAGTTGATTGATAGTGGAAGTACACATAATTTCATCCATCAAAAAGTCGCAGAAACGGTGCATTGCTTTGTATGAGCAGTTTCTAACTTCCAAGTTCAAATGGCAGATGGAGGCACAATGAAATGTGAAGGCTATTGTGAAAATGTCAAACTTCAAATGGGGGATTATCAGTTGAAAACCCACATGTTTGCCATAAACATGGGGGGTTGTGACATTTTCCTAGGAGCTGACTGGCTCCGCACTCTTGGGCCAATCACAATGGATTTCCAGGAGTTGTATATGAGTTTTAAGCAGAACGACCACACACATACCCTCCGAGGACTCCAGGCGGG